>CM042387.1:27985856-28113356 GCA_023634145.1 Thymallus thymallus
ATTTTGTAAGTACAATTTTGGCCTAAGGACAAAGATTAGCAGGGTGTCTAAAAAGCACTCAAAGCTCAGACTTCTATGGCTTGTCCCATTTTCCTTACCTTGGTGTTACATTCTCAGCAGATTCACAGACACCTGAGGCACAGTGTCTAGTCCCTGTGTCTAGTGTCTCCTGTATTATAGCCCATTAATAAGCCACTCTAGCCATGATAAATCACATTAACTACCCAGTCTGCCACGATTCTGCCTAGTCAGCTCATAAATAACCGTCATCCAGACACCTCAGTCTTTCAGAGCGGCCAGGCCATAAAACGTAACAGGTATCACTTATCAGGTGTGTGAGGGACTCTTCTCTTCGTCAAAGAGGCGGCGACAGTCCTTTATCCCAGCTCGGATTGGTTGGAGGGGGTTTTGGGGGAGTGTGAGGGGAGACGGAGGTACAATAGGGATGTCTGTCCCAGAATAGATAAAGAGCAGCACCGTCCCCCTCTTCCCCCTGTTCAAGGTTATCATTTAACCCAGCCGTATGTGATGTGTAACAGGTCAGCAGCAGAGCTTTCAGCACCAGGCTAGACTTACTGCCCTCCGTTCCACCTATACGCACACGGCTCAGTTACATCTGTTCACCTGGCTCCACACCCTACATTATCTATATGTAATAACTATGTTCTATATGTTTTATTGAATATACAATAAACACATATAAGCGATTATCAGTCTTCCATCTTTGCTGATGAACATTTTCTTTGATCTCTATCCCCAGGTCAAAGCCATTGGATGTGTCTCTGGTCTATTCCATCTCAGTTGCAGGTGTGGTGTAGAGAGCAGTAGCGTAATGATACACTCTAGAGACTCAGTATCTACTGATACGGATACAGACACACCTCACATTTGATCTGTAACCCATGGTTTGGCCTGTTGACAGATCTGAAGAGATTTGAAATAGTTGTCATCCAATGCTTTCCATCTGGCACCTGGAAGTATAGGATGGTGACTATCTCCTCTTATGATAGGAGCCCGTAACCCCTGGCATGGGCCTCATATCTGGATCTCAACATTCATCCTCTTTTAACCAGTTAGCGGTTTCAGTACTTTTTTGCCATCAAGGGTATTGTATTCTTCTAGCCAGTTAGCCAGTTCCTCGTTAGCGGTTTCAGCACTCTTTTGCTATCAAGAGCATTGTATTCTTCTAGCCAGTTAGCAGTTTCAGTACTCTTTTGCTATCAAGGGTATTAAATTCTTCTAGCCAGTTAGCCCATTAACGGTTTCAGTACTATTTTTCTATCAATGGTATTGTATTCTTCTAGCCAGTTAGCCAGTTAGCAGTTTCTATCTTTCCAGGCATTTAGTGGTTAGCATGGTCTGTTTTACTCTGAACCAATGCTCCAGCGTTCAAACACTGTAAAGGGTTGTTTACATTCCTGCTTCTAATTCCTCAGAACCTCATGGTTTTGAAATCCTGGACTGTCTTCATCCCTCCTCCATCTCTCTGTCTGATCTATCTGTATCTACTCCTCCATCTCTCTCAGTCTGATACATCCCAGCCCTGAGCGATGTTTGGCATAAGGCTTCAATAGTTGAGCAGAAGAAATACTCCAGGGCTGACCGATTACACTGTCTGACACAAAGACAGACAGACGTTGCTTTCTGTATACAGTCATGACCAACCCTGATTCTGTTCTGTTCTCTGTCTATGTGTCTTTGTTTGCATTTTTCAAGTCACTTGAATCGACTCTGTCTGCTCAGCGTTTCCTTGTTCCACAACGAGGTGTAGAAACAGCGAGTGAACAAAAACCCGAAGCTGTGAGAGATGGAAAGATGGAGAGTGAGAGAGATGATGGCAATAGAGAGATGGAGTGATTGCTAGTCAGAGAAGGATCGCTAGTCGACGTGTCTGACAAAGCCGAACCTGACACTTAACAATGTGGTCCTCTGAAACATATGGGACACACACACACACACACACACCCTGAAACATATGGTACCACTCCAGTTGTGTTGATCCAGCCTTCACATTAGACAGCTTATTACATTTTATCATGTTTTCTTATCTTTCTCTGGTAGATATTTACCTTTGGCAAATATCCCTTAAATCCTCTCCCAAGCACACACAACACATGCGGTGTTGTCTGTGTAATTCTAGGAGGTCAGTCCCACACTTTCACACCCTCCAATTGATCCCTAATGTGATGTGAGTAGGGACTACAGGTCTTAGGTCCTGAGTATATCAAAACATATTATATCCCTTCAACTGGTCATATACCACAGTGTTATGAAATGTACTGTAAATATCTAGAAACAGGGCCAAGGTCGCAGTGGAAGAATAACACAACATACAGTTTAATATGGATTTATACTGTATACTAAACATAAATACAGTTTTATATGGATTTATACTGTATACTAAACATAAATAATATGTTTAGGATTCTTATAAAGATAAATAATAGATTGCGGTGAGTTTATGGAATGCTTGGAACACGTTTGAAATACCGTTTTACTATTGTTATTCCTTCACGAAAGTGTTTTGATCCTGTTATTATATTGTCCGGTAGAGTGTTTTGATCCTGTTATTATATTGTCCAGTAGAGTGTTTTGATCCTGTTATTATATTGTCCGGTAGAGTGTTTTGATCCTGTTATTATATTGTCCGGTAGAGTGTTTTGATCCTGTTATTATATTGTCCGGTAGAGTGTTTTGATCCTGTTATTAAAATGTCCGGTAGACTGTTTTAATCCTGTTATTAAATTGTCCGGTAGAATGTTTTGATCCTGTTATTAAATTGTCCGGTAGACTGTTTTAATCCTGTTATTAAATTGTCCGGTAGAATGTTTTGATCCTGTTATTAAATTGTCCGGTAGTGTCTTTTCCCTGTCTTTAGAATTACTATTCTCCTCTTTAGTTATTGAAGGTTCTATTGTGCTTGACAGAGGAAGATACTTTAAAGGGCCTTACAGATCTAGATATATACTTTAAAGGGCCTTACAGATCTAGATAGATACTTTAAAGGGCCTTACAGATCTAGATAGATACTTTAAAGGGCCTTACAGATCTAGATAGATACTTTAAAGGGCCTTACAGATCTAGATAGATACTTTAAAGGGACCTTACAGATCTAGATAGATACTTTAAAGGGCCTTACAGATCTAGATAGATACGTTAAAGGGCCTTACAGATCTAGATAGATACTTTAAAGGGCCTTACAGATCTAGATAGATACGTTAAAGGGCCTTACAGATCTAGATATATACTTTAAAGGGCCTTACAGATCTAGATAGATACTTTAAAGGGCCTTACAGATCTAGATAGATACTTTAAAGGACCTTACAGATATAGATAGATACTTTAAAGGGCCTTACAGATCTAGATAGATACTTTAAAGGACCTTACAGATCTAGATAGATACTTTAAAGGGCCTTACAGATCTAGATAGATACTTTAAAGGGCCTTACAGATATAGATAGATACTTTAAAGGGCCTTACAGATCTAGATAGATACTTTAAAGGGCCTTACAGATCTAGATAGATACTTTAAAGGGCCTTACAGATCTAGATAGATACTTTAAAGGGCCTTACTGATCTAGATAGATACTTTAAAGGTCCTTACAGATCTAGATAGATACTTTAAAGGGCCTTACAGATCTAGATAGATACTTTAAAGGGCCTTACAGATCTAGATAGATACTTTAAAGGACCTTACAGATCTAGATAGATACTTTAAAGGGCCTTACAGATCTAGATAGATACTTTAAAGAAAAAGGGAGTGAAAGAACAACAAATGGCAGTCTAGTCAAAGAACGTTCTTTCTCACTGTCTCTGCAGTGGTGGGTTGATGCTTATTGTTTTGGGACTGATCCATGAGATTAGAAAAAGAATAAGAAGACCATGAAAAGCTTCCAAGTGGGGCAGTGATCTAAGACACTGCATCTCATTGCTAGAGATGTCACTACAGACAACGTGGTTCGAATCCAGACTGTATCACAACCGGCCGTGATTAGGAGTCCCATAGGGAGGCGCACAATTGGCCCAGCGTCGTCCGAGTTTGGCCGGTGTAGGCTGTCATTGTAAATAAGACTTTGTTCTTAACTGACTTGCCTAGTTAAATTATAATTTTTGTGTTTACCTTTACTTGCTTTTTAAATTTTGAATGCTTCTCTTCTCTTCTCTGCCGTCCAGTCATAACTACGTGAGAGGGTCCATAACGATCTATATCATCAACCTGCATCGGTCGAGGAAGAAAATCAAGCTGGCGGGAACCTTACGTAACAAGACTGTCCATCAGTACCTGCTGCAGCCCTACGGGACAGACGGACTACATGCCAGGTCAGTGCATAGCAGGGGTCTGACACAAACTAACACATACGTACGCACTCTCTCCTTTCTCCTCTCTCTCTCTCTCTCTCTCTCTCTCTCTCCTTTTCTCTCTCTCTCTCTCTCCTTTTCTCTCTCTCTCTCTCCTTCCGTTTCTATATATTTCTCTCTATATCTCTCGCTTTCTAAGTGATCACATATGTGCTACGGACAATATTTAGGTGTTTCCCCCGAGGAATGTTTGTATGGAAATGAAGCTAATTTACTGCATTTCTATACAATTTAAACTCTTAAAATGCTATTTGGGGAACAACAAAAACAAGCTAAAAAGATCCTAGCTATTATCACCTTGGCTGCTGTAGCTTCATTCACCTCAGTCCATCTACAAAGAACACATAGCCTGTTAGCTATACAATTTTAATGTCATGCCCCGACCCCAAGTTTGGGAACCACTGTACGGACCTCTGTCTCCTCTGCTTCCCAGCCTCACCACTGAGCGCCACATCACTGTCTGTCTCAGTAGCCTACTCCTTGTAAAGGAAAGTTATTATGAGTAGTTTTTGCTCCTACTGAGGTAGGCTCTGTTTAATGTTAGCTTCTTACTTCATCCTTCTAATGGCCAGCGCTCTTCAACGTTATGCAATAGAAGTATCTGCCGGCAGCTAGCCACCTGACTGACTGACATATCTACAGTATAAGCGACTATTTACCAGTTGTGCACTCATTTTCAGAGAGCCGGTTTTTGTTGCTTTGGGGATGTCTGAAGACACGGCAGGAGTCGCAGGACGGTTTTACAATTGCCTTTTATCCGGCTTCTCACCAACACACTATCAGCAGCATCTCTAGTCTAATTGCCTATTGAGCCGACTGTGAGATGGGGTTGTTCGTTTCACGTCTCAGGCGCCAATTAAAAGCATTTCGCTACACCCGCAATAACATCTGCTAAACACGTGTATGTGACAAATAACATTTGATTTTGATTTGAGAGCGTGGAGTTAGCCGTTTGAGAGAGTGGTGAATGTGCTGCTAAAAAGGTAAATCCGGGATGCAGAATATTTGGTACAGAAACCTTTGTTTGCAATTACAGAGATCATACGTTTCCTGTAGTTCTTGACCAAGTTTGCACACACTGCAGAAGGGATTTTGGCCCACTCCTCATACAGATCCTTCAGGTTTCGGGGCTGTCGCTGGGCAATACGGACTTTCAGCTCCCTCCAAAGATTTTCTATTGGGTTCATGTCTGGAGACTGGCCAGGCCACTCCAGGACCTTGAGATGCTTCTTACGGAGCCACTCCTTAGTTGCCCTGGCTGTGTGTTTCGGGTCGTTGTCATGCTGGAAGCCCCAGCCACGACCCATCTTCAATGATCTTACTGAGGGAAGGAGGTTGTTGGCCAAGATCTCGCGATACATGGCCCCATCCATCCTCCCCTCAATACGGTGCAGTCGTCCTGTCCCCTTTGCAGAAAAGCATCCCCAAATAATGATGTTTCCACCTCCATGCTTCACGGTTGGGCTGGTGTTCTTGGGGTTGTACTCATCCTTCTTCTTCCTCAAAACACGGCGAGTGGAGTTTAGACCAAAAAGCTCTATTTTTGTCTCATCAGACCACATGACCTTCTCCCATTCCTCCTCTGGATCATCCAGATGGTCATTGGCAAACTTCAGACGGGCTTGGACATGCGCTGGCTTGAGCAGGGGGACCTTGCGTGCTCTGCAGGATTTTAATCCATGACAGCGTAGTGTGTTACTAATGGTTTTCTTTGAGACTGTGGTCCCAGCTCTCTTCAGGTCATTGACCAGGTCCTGCCATGTAGTTCTGGGCTGATCCCTACCTTCCTCATGATCATTGATGCCCCACGAGGTGAGATCTTGCATGGTGCCCCAGACCGAGGGAGATTGACCGTCATCTTGAACTTCTTCCATTTTCTAATAATTGCGCCAACAGTTGTTGCCTTCTCACCAAGCTGCTTGCCTATTGTCCTGTAGGCCATCCCAGCCTTGTGCAGGGCTACAATTGTATCCCTGATGTCCTTACACAGCTCTCTGGCCTTGGCCATTGTGGAGAGGTTGGAGTCTGTTTGATTGAGTGTGTGGAGAGGTGTCTTTTATACAGGTAACGAGTTCAAACAGGTGCAGTTAATACAGGTACTGAGTGGAGAACAGGAGGGCTTCTTAAAGAAAAACTAACAGGTCTGTGAGAGACGGAATTCTTACTGGTTGGTAGGTGATCAAATACTTATGTCATGCAATAAAATGCAAATTAATTATTTAAAAATCATACAATGTGATTTTCTGGATTTTTGTTTTAGATTCCGTCTCTCACAGTTGAAGTGTACCTATGATAAAAATTACAGACCTCTACATGCTTTGTAAGTAGGGAAACCTGCAAAATCGGCAGTGTATCAAATACTTGTTCTCCCCACTGTATATCCGAGACCAGGCCCAAATCCCCATCATTCAAGTGAACAAAAGACCGAGGTACAGGGGGTGGAGATCGAGCTGCCTTGTGAGAATTCGTTGGCGAGTGAGCCGCCTCTACCGTCCGTTCTATTAGCCAACGTGCAATTATTGGAAAATAAACTGGATGAGCTCTGCTCGAGACTATCCTACCAAAGGAACGTTTAAAACTGTAATATCTTATGTTTCACTGAGTCGTGGCTGAACGACGACACGGATAATATACAGTTGGCTGGGTTTTCTGTGCATTGGCCGGACAAAACAGCTACGTCCGGTAAGATGAGGGGTGTTGGTGTGTGTCTATTTGCCAATAACAGGTGGTGCCCAATGTCTAATATTAAGGAAGTCTTGAGGTCTTGCTCGCCTGAGGTAGAGTACCTCATGTTAAGCTGTAGACCACACTATCTACCAAGAGACCTTTCATCTATATTTTTCATAGTCATCTATTTACCACCACAAACTGGAACTAAGACCACACTCAACGAGCTGTATAAGGTTCTGTTATTCTTCCAATGGCATTTAGGAGTATACCACCTCAATCACAGGCTTCATCAATAAGTGCATCAATGATGTCGTCCCCACAGTGACCATACATACGTATCCCAAACAGAAGCCATTGATTACAGGCAATATCCGCACCTGCCTAAATGACTATCACGCCGTAGCACTCATGTCGGTAGCCATGAAGTGCTTTGAAAGGCTGGTCATGGCTCACATTAACACCATCATCCTGAAACCCTAGGCCCACTCCAATTCACATACCACCCTAACAGATCCTCAGATGACGCAGTCTCAATCGCACTCCACACTGCCCTTTCCCACATGGACAAAAGGAACACCTATGTGGGAATGCTGTTCATTGACTACAGCTCAGCGTTCAACACCATAGTGCCCACAAAGCTAAGCACTAAGCTAACGACCCTGGGACGGGCCACCCCCAGGTGGTAAGGGTAGGCAACAACACATCTGCCACGCTGATCCTCAACACGGGGAACCCCCAGGGGTGCATGCTTAGTCCCCTCCTGTACTCCCTGTTCACCCAAGACTGCGTGGCCAAGCACGACTCCATCACAAAAGAGACTGTTTATCTCTGCTACCGCACGGCAAGCGGTATCGGAGTTTAGGTCCAAAAGTCTCCTTAACAGCTTCTACCCCCAAGACATAAGACTGCTGAACAATTAATCAAATGGCAACCCAGACTATTTACATTGACATCCCGCCCTTTGATTTTACACTACTGCTACTCAGTTTATTATCTATGCATAGTCAATCTACCCCTACCTACATGTACAAATTACCTCGACCCCAGTACATTCACTCGGTACCGGTACCCCCTGTATATAACCTTGTTATTGTTATTTTATTTTGTTACTTTTTATGATATTTTTTACTTTAGTTTATCTAGTTAATATTTTCTTAACTCTATTTCTTTAACTGCATTGTTGGTTAAGGGCTTGTAAGTAAGCATTTCACGGTAAGGTCTACAGCTGTTGTATTCGGCGCATGTGACTAATAAAATGTGATTTGATTTGAAGAATATAAGCGGTCTGAGCATTGATCAACGCTGGGAGCAATATTTAGATGTTGACCCGTAACTGATTGTCTTTACTGTGTACAATAGGCCCTATATATTTTTTTATTATCATATATTTTTTAAAGTTTGAAACATTATTGAGTTCCAGACCCCGGTCTCCTCATATGTAGTTGCACACGCATGCACAAGCGTGCGTACACACATGCACGCACGCACACACACCGTCACCCAGTGACCTGACAAGTCCAACATACAGAGAGACAGAGAGACCTAGGTTACCATAACACAGCTGTCCCTCTAGCTAACCTCTCTATGGGAAACATGGTGGAGGGTTGTCCTTTAATAGGGAAGATTGAAAGAAAGGATTTGGGATCTCTATCAGGGAAACTCTATTGAAGAATTTTTGGTTCCACTTAAAATAAACCACAACTTTAAAGGCTTAAGCCTTCATAAACCCTTTATAAGGCCTCCATACTGTAGATAATCAGTGCTGGACTGAAGCATAAACCTGCATACCCCTGCAGCCCTCCAGGACCATAGTTGTCTAGACACTATACAGCAGGGTTCCCCAACTGGCGGCAAGCAAGCCTTTCTTTTTGCCCCGCCCCCTCAGTTTTCTGAGAATGTTTTATTATTTTTATAAACAATTTTGAATTGACATTGACATAAAAGACTGTAAAACACCAGGAAATCAGCTACAAGTGATTTTAATATTGGAAAACTGTTCCCAAGTATTCCCATGCATAATATATTGTATACAAATGTAAGAAAGGTTTCAAATTATTATGTTTTAGTCAAATATTATATCTGTTTGGGTTTCTTGCGGTCAATTTACAATCTGCAATCAGGAACAAAATCTTCCCGCTGCTGAATCTTGTTGATGATCCCTGCTGTACAGTATAGTGGATGGTTAAAATACTTTAGGGTGTTTTTAGCCAGGTTATAAAGATTAATATTTTACTATTTCCAAGAAACATCTCAAAAGGTTACATTTTCTCCAAATTGTGCGATTTTTGACAAGCTATAGTATTTCTACCGAGAGAATATGCTATGTTGTTTATTGTTGGACGTATTTACAGTATGTTCAGGAGAGGGAAGGGGTCAGTCATGACTTACACACACACACACACACACACACACACACACACACACACACACACACACACACACACACACACACACACACACACGCACAGAGCAAAGAGACATCAGACATTAAACATCAAACATTCAAATCATGGTTGAGAATTGCCCATAAAATCCGATTAGGATAATAGGTTTGTCCTGTTTTATTGAAATTGAAGGTGAGCGGTGTGGGCCGTGATAAGAAACATCTGCTGCTACAAAAGGCCTTCCCAGAGGGGATGGTTCTGGTCTGATCTGGTTTTTGTCTGATCTGGTCTGATCTGGTTCCAGTGGCCACTCCATCCAGCCATTCCCTCTCTTTTACCTTTCCATACCAGTATCACTGTTGCCCTCCTTCTGTTATTGATTGCACTTGATTATAAACTGAATGCTGATTGTCTGACAGCCATGGTATATCAGACATTATAAACTGGGTGGTTCCAGCCCTGAGTGCTGATTGGCTGACAGCCGTGGTATATTAGACCGTATACCATGGGTATGACAAAACATTTGTTTTTACTGCTCCAATTTCTTTAGTAACCAGTTTATACGTCATAGCAATAAGGCACCTCTGGGCTTTGTGATATATGGTCAATATACCATATACCAATACTCTGCGTTGCGTTGTGCCTAAGAAGAGCCCTTAGCCGTGGTATATTGGCCATATACCACAACCCCTCGGGCCTTATTGCTTGATTATCTCTACACATTGGCATCCTTCTTCTTCTCTCCTTGTCCCTCCCTGTTTTCCAGGCAGTAATGCCCCCAGTCCTTTCCACTGACTCTGCTGCACTCTTTCCCCACATTCACCTGTTTTGGTTTTTTTCTCGCTCTCTGTCTGTCTGGGAGTAATCCATCATTCTCTTGGCCTCTCCAGCCTAAGCTCAGCCTGTTATTCAGACACAACGGCCTAATGAGTGTGTACGTGTGTGTGTGTGTGTGTGTGTGTGTGTGTGTGTGTGTGTGTGTGTGTGTGTGTGTGTGTGTGTGTGTGTGTGTGTGTGTGTGTGTGTGTGTGTGTGTGCGTGCGTGTGTGTGTGTGTGTGTGTGTGTGTATGCGCGTGTGTGACGCGTGCACATGGGTAGGTGTGTGGACCTGTGTGTGTGGATGTGTGTGTGTGTATTTCTGCATGCATGTGCGCGCATGTGTGTGTGTGTGCTGTAATAACAGGTTAATGATGAGGATGTGTTAGTGGTGTTACAAGGGATTATAGTGGTTGTTAATAGAACCGTAAGCAGCGGAGGGGAACACCGGCTCTGTTCTAGACTCCAACTGGTGGTCTTACGGCAGAGCAGTGGAGACTTTTATTATTGTTTGAGCAACTCCAGATGTCTATAAATATGACTACAATGCAACAGCCAGCCCAAATATACAGGTCTGGCCACAGGAAATAGATGTAAGTATTAATGTGTTTTAGCATGGCTTTGCATTCTCTAGACTTAACATTTTGGTCATTTAGCAGACACGCTTATCCAGAGCAATCAGGGTTAAGTGCCTTGCTCAAGGGCACATTGGCAGATTATTCACCTAGTCTGCTAGGGATCCGAACCTGCAAAATTTTTGTTGCTGGCACAATGCAAGCTACCTGCCGCCCCAATACAAAGTAAATGAAGCAGTGAAATAGGCGCAGAAAGTTCAAGAGTTAGTTGAAATTGAGGCCAACCAGTTGTGAAGAATGTAATCCATTGAATACCCCAAAATGACCTTACGTTTGCCATTACATTTTGGTCTAAATAAATCTGGTAAATCAGCCAATGAGGTGCTCTCTAACTTGACTTACCTCTTTGGGGCCTATGGTCTCAATCAGGTCATTATCTCAGTATAATTCCACCCTCAATTCTTATTGTGTATTGCTTTATTTAGACAGTATGAAACAAATGTGGTGACAGGAGAGAGTAGGAAAGGTGGTCACAGGGATTGAACCCATGACCTACAGGGGTTTGGTGTGTGCTCAATGCTAGGAGTGATACCACTCAACTATACAGGTGCATGAGAAATGAAGTGTTAGTAAGGTTATACTAACTCCCAGAGTTAAACAGTGTTCCCAGATTAACAGCTAATCAAAAAGTGTAACAAGATATCATACTGTTCCTGGTAGGACTGTATCTACAGGGCTTAATGCATCCTGGTAAATATAGCTTTTTCACAGAACAACTCACGTTTTCTATGGAATATGGAAGGATTGTTGTCAAATAATATTTAAGTGAATTCACATGGGAGCCCGAACTGGACTTGAATAAGGGTATCTGTGATTGTTACTGTAGTGCTGGGCTCTTCAACCTTTTCTTGCCCATGGACCCCATTCCCAGGCAAACCGGCGACCCAGGAACCCCATCATATGTTATGTTCTGTCTCATCATCAGGTGAATGATAATGTCAAGGAGAAGTAATCAACATGAAAAAATGTATAGATTTGGTATATAGTTTCTCATTATTTTGTCCTCCCCACATTATAATTGGAAAAGGAAGTGTAAACTCCAATGTAGCCTACTAACTCCAAACACATTTTTGCTACGCGCTGAGCAGTTAAACAAAGGTTAACCATGTGTCTGCAAAAATGTATGTCCGAGTCAAGAAAGCTTACCAGCAGCCAACGGCACATGCCGCACTGATAGCCTATTCGAGGGTGCTTTTTCAAAGCCTATGTCAGATACTCCAATGAGTGTAATTTGCCGTCATCAGAAAGAAGATGTTCTTTTCTAGGTAGGTACGTAATTCAACATTCATTTATTCTGTTGTTGCTAGCGATAAATATAAATGTAACATGCAACAATTTCAATAATTTCAACAATTTTAATGAGTTACAGTTAATTTAAGGAAATAAGTCAATTTAAATAAATAAATTCATCTATGGATTTTAAATGACTGGGCGCAGCCATTGGTGAGCATGGAAGGGCATAGGCCCACCCACTGGGGAGCCAGGCCCAGCTAATCGGAATTAGTTTTTCCCTACAAAAGGGATTTATTAAAGACAGAAATACTCAGTTTCGTCAGCTGTCCAGGTGAGTGGTCTCATACGATTCTGCAGGTGAAGAAGACAGACGTGAAGGTCCTGGGCTGACGTGGTTGGACGTATTGCCAAATTCGTTAAAATGATTCCTGCAGTCAGTTGCCAATTGCACGCCCCCTCCAAACGTGAGCCATCTGTGGCATTGTGTTGTGTGACAAAACTGCTCATTTTAGAGTGGCCTTTTATTGTCCCCAGCACAAGGTGCATCTGTGTAATGATCATGATGTTTAATCAGTTTCTTGATATTCCACACCTGTCAGGTGGATGGGTTATTTTGGCAAAGGAGAAATGCTCACTAACAGGGATGTAAACAAAATTGTGCAGAAAATTTGAGTGAAATAAGCTTTTTGTGCGTATGGAAAATTTTGGGGATATTTTATTTCAGCTCATGAAAATTGGGACCAGAACTTTACATGTTACTCTTATTTTTTTGTTCAGTGTACATTTCTGCGGACCCCATACAACCCCCGTTGAATACCCCTCCTGTAGTCTAACAATGTTGGAGTGAAAGTTCTGTGAAACTTGTTGACTTAAAGATCTGATTCAAGGTCTAGTCAGGGTCACACACACACACACACACAAACACAGAGATACATCTGTAGCCAGGAGCTTCTGATTGAACAGTATATGGAAGTTTAATTGAATTGACATTATATAAAAAGGATTATTTAGACTTTTCTGTCTCCTTCTACTCCCCCTTCCTCTTTCTCTCTCTCTTGCTCTCTGTTTCTCTCTCTTTCCCTCTCTTTCTCTCTCATTCCACTTCCCTGCTCCCCAGTGCTTTGAACTAGCTAACATAAATCCTTTGATGAAGTGGAGAGGCGTTAGTGAAGATCAACATTGGGGTTCTGAAGCCTGTTTCACACACATTATCACCCCATGCACAGAGAGAGAGAGAGACAGAGAGAGAGAGAGAGAGAGAGATCACAGACAGACAGACAGACAGACAGACAGACAAACAGACAGACAGACAGACAGACAGACAGACAGAGACATGACAGAGACATGACAGACAGACAGATACCAGACAGACAGACAGAGACCAGACAGATAGACAGACAGACAGACAGACAGACAGACAGACAGACAGACAGACAGACAGACAGACAGACAGACAGACAGACAGACAGACAGACAGACAGACAGACAGACAGAGACATAACAGACAGACAGACAGACAGACAGACAGACAGACAGACAGACAGTGTTCACCCTTTAGCTCCCTGTTATTTCTAAAGAAAGCATAGGTGGAGGTGGAGGTGAAAGTGGAGGTGTGGGTGAAAGTGAGGGTGAGGGTGGAGGTGTGGGTGGATGTCTGGCTGGAGGTGGAGGTGAGGGTGCAGGTGGAGGTGGAGGTGTAAGTGGAGGTGTGGCTGGAGGTGTGGGTGTCGGTGGAGGTGTGGGTGAAGGTGGAGGTGGAGGTATGGGTGGAGGTGTGGCTAGAGGTGTGGGTGTGGGTGGAGGTGGAGGTGTGGGTGGATTGCCTAAAATTTAGAAAAAATAGATCCCAACCTAGCCGCTCTTCCATCAAATAGAGCCTAACCTAGCCACTCTTCCATCTCGATAAGAAGGATCACATTTGTCACAAAACCTTCCCTAGTGTCAAGAGGCTGCCATTATGTTACTTTAGCGCCCCCTAGTGTTCAGATGACTGTACTCTCACCCTCGCTCTCCTATCCTTATTCTCTCTGTCCCCCTCACTCCTGCCTTTCATTCCACTCTCACTTCGTCTCTCCAACTCCACTCACTTCATCTCTCCAACTCAATCTCTTCGTCTCTCCAACTCCACTCTCTTCCTCTCTCCAACTCACTCTCTTCGTCTCTCCAACTCCACTCTCTACGTCTCTCCAACTCCACTCTCTTCGTCTCTCCAACTCCACTCTCTACGTCTCTCCAACTCCACTCTCTTCGTCTCTCCAACTCCACTCTCCTCATCTCTTCTACTCTCTCCTTCCTGTCTTCCTCTAGGTCAGTCCAGTTGAACGGAGAAAGGTTGTTGATGGTGGACAACGAGACTTTCCCGGAGTTGAAGCCTCAGACGCTGCGGCCGGGGAGGACGATAGCCATGCCCCCTATGACCATCGGCTTCTACGTCATCAAGAACATCAACGCCTATGCCTGCCGCCGATAATCCTCAGCATACTCCTCCTCACCCTTCACCTTTCACCCTTCACCTCCACACTCCTCACCCTTTACCCCTCACCCTCAGCCTCACCCTTCAACCCCATACTCCTCACCACTCACCCTTCACCATTTACCCCCACACTCCTCACCTCACCGCACACCCTAGCCCTCACCCATTACCCCCTTCCCTCACCACTCACTCCTTATCCCCCACCTCCTCTTCACCCCTCACCACCCCCACCGTTGCCTAGTACCAGACCACCCTCTCACCCCTTACTCCCTTATCACTAGTCCTTAGTCCTCAGTTTCTACCTTCTGGTTCCTTATCACTAGTCCCTAGTCCTTAGTTTCTACCTTCTGGTTCCTTATCACTAGTCCCTAGTCCTTAGTTTCTACCTTCTGGTTCCTTATCACTAGTCCCTAGTCCTTAGTTTCTACCTTCTGATTCCTTATCACTAGTCCCTAGTCCTTAGTTTCTACCTTCTGGTTCCTTATCACTAGTCCCTAGTCCTTAGTTTCTACCTTCTGATTCCTTATTACTAGTCCCTAGTCCTTAGTTTCTACCTTCTGGTTCCTTATAACTAGTCCCTAGTCCTTAGTTTCTACCTTCTGATTCTTTATCACTAGTCCCTAGTCCTTAGTTTCTACCTTCTGGTTCCTTATAACTAGTCCCTAGTCCATGGTCTGACTCAGAAAGACTTGCCCTTTGTCCCAGACAAGGGTTGCACTGAATACCTTTCAACAGCTTCTCTACATCGACTCCCCAAGTGCTACAAGATGGACAGTGATGATTCTGCTATTGTGATTTTCTATTGTTTTAAAAGGTTATTGAGTTTTGTTTTGACAGAACTGCTATGTCAGAACGTTGTATCCTCATCCAACAAGGCTTCTTTTCCATGTCTTTGATCAACAGATCTACTAACGGTCACTCAGATTTGTATCTGCCAACAACTCTTATTGTTTCCCCGCAAACTCCTTTCAACTCTCTGTTGTTGATACTCTGAAGCTCCTGGCAGATGGAGAGACAGAAAGAAGAGAAAACCTGAAGAAAACACAACCAGTCAACCGCAGGGATTGTGTTAGCTCTAACAGCCATGTCTGCTGTCTGATTGAATCATCACTGTGTGTGTATGGTGTGGTGTGGTATGGCGTAGTGTGCATGCGTGTGTGTGTGTGTGTGTGTGTGTGTGTGTGTGTGTGTGTGTGTGTGTGTGTGTGTGTGTGTGTGTGTGTGTGTGTGTGTGTGTGTGTGTGTGTGTGTGTGTGTGTGAATACCCCTGCTGATGAGCCTGTTCTTGTCATTTGGTTTCTAAATCAGCTTGGCTTACATCTATACCTAAACTGTTAATTGGCAATTGGGAATCTCTTTGCGGTATTGTGGTGGGTTTGTAGTCTTAAAGACAGTTGAAGGCAGCGATGCACAGCAGAGTGTCCATCTTCGGACATAAAAGAAAGGAAGAGTTGTTTACTGTTTTGATGTTTTTCTGTAACAGGAAAACAACTAACATTGCATTTACAGTATTTCTCTCTAGCAGCACAGAGGTGGGTCACTATGAACGTATGTTACTAAACACTATTCTTGTCAATCAACCTCCCATTCAGCTTCATCACACGTCCAGTCCCATGTACAGGTATATTATGCTGCTAGCCTTTATGATAAATATTAAGTATTAATATTAATAATATTAAATATTACTAATTAAGTTTGGATTGTTTTGTACAGAATTCCCTTAGTCGGTGTATCATCATTCTATTTGAATATGTAATGTATATAAAGGCGTGTTAATTACAGGAGATGCATGCTTGAAGTCTTTACTTACATATAATTGTAATTTAAATACAATATATATATTTGTATATTTGTATGTAATTATTTTTTATGTTGAGGAAGCAAAATTGAACTGGTACCTTTTTGGATGAGACTGTAACAGAACCCTAATCAATTGAAAATGACAGTACAATGCATGGTAGAGTGTACTGTAACTATTCTTCAGTGTAACTTTATGGTTATCATCTTACAAGAGATACTGTACTATGTAGGTATGGGGTTGAGAGAGATGCATTTTGTTTTTCAGAACATTTCGACCTGAATGTGTTAAATAATAATAATTACAATAATAATGTGTTTCATCGTTCATGTAGAGTTGTTCATATTTCCTTTTTTAAAAGATAATTATTTTATTGTGTAAAGTGTGCTATTAAGCATTATTTTTTGGTAAAGAAAATATATACAGCGATAATAAAATTATTACAATAATGTTGATTGTAATAGGAGTTTCCATTGTGTCACTGTTTTACTTTTGTTTTGGGATTTTTGTTGATATACCAAAGCACGTACTGTATATAGCAGAAGATTTGCAAATTCCTATTGGTAAAATCCTACTGCAGCCACAGGCAAAGTAGACCTACTTAGTCCTAGATTCAGTCGGATCAAGCGTTAACCGGCGATAGCCAACAGCCGCACAGCTTGTGTTTTGGCGGTCTCGGAGGTGTCACTGAGTTGGAGCTGTCAAATCGGTGAGCTGCTGCTCTTGTGATCGTTGTCACGAAGCCACACCCACCCCCTTTGCGTTAGAAGTTCAGAACGAGAAAGTGTAGGCTATATAGAAAGGATGACGCTCAAATAGAAAATTATGTAATGAAATCATGAGGATTTCTATCAGCCTAATCAAGGTGTAGATTACATCTCACATTCCAGTGTTCGAACTTGTTGCATGGGGTTTCTCTTAATACGACTCTGTGCAGCCAATGGCAATGTCTGCTTTAGGTATACTGTTGATTTGACATCCCCCTCCAACACCATCAGAATATCAGCGGATGTCAGCTAAAGTGGATCTGATTGAATCTGGTCGTTAACACGAATAGTATCGGCACAAAACTGTATATGTCTCACATACTGCTACTGTGAGGGTAAAACTATCTGAAAGCAGATTTTTCTGTGTTAATAGTATTACTTCATAAATAGCATTAAAATGCCATAGAATTAAATAAATAAGCATTCTATGATCTCGGCAAGGTTACTGAGTGTAAATGATTGTGGAGAGGGAGGAGAGTAGAACACAGGACAACATGTTGGTGAGTCGAAAGTGAGAGGATGAAAGGATCTATATGCATGAAGAGGACTCACAGTGACAGTAGGAATGCTATCAGAATGCACTGACACACACACATATTTTGCCATGATTCAGCCCATGTCTCCAGTTCCGGCACTGTTCGGGTCACACACAGACACAGACACACACACACAAATGGACAAACTCATAAACAAACACACACACACAGCCCCCAGCATGCTGTTTTCATCTCTCTCTCTCTCGCGCTCTCTCTCTACCGCACCTGCGCACTATCGCACCGTACCTGCGCTATCTACCGCATCTAAATTCCTGGCTATGAAAAGCCAAGTGACGTTCACTCTTGATGTATTTACCTGTTGCAACCTCTACAACCACTATGATTATTATTTGATCCTGCTGGTCATCTATGAACATTTGAACATCTTGGAGAAAGAACTGGCCTTAATGGCCATGAATTGTTATAATCTCCACCCGACACAGCCAGAAGAGGACTGGCCACCCCTCAGACATCGGCTGATGTAAAAAGGGCTTTATAAATAAATTTGATTTGATTTGCTTTGATGCAGGGGCAGCTGGAATCAGGCTTTGTTGTCGGGAAGAAGGACCCTGCCATGTCCTGTCAGAGAGAGGTGGTTGATGGGAAACATTCACTAGGCCCTGCCAGGCTGCGTGAGTCCCCAATGCTTCAGTACCAGGTTAGGTCAGTGTTTCGCTACTTTGGACCTTGCACGTTTTTGTTCCAGTCTTATACCAGCATACCTGATACAACTATTAAACGATTAATAATCAAGCCCTTTATTAGTGGAATCAGGTGTACTATTTGGCTGTGAGGGGAGGAGGAGAGTAAAGTAGAGGAGGACGGGAGACGAGGGAGTTAGTATGGGCTGTGGTGGGCTAGCAGTGGACCATAAACCAGACACAGTACCGTGGAGAGTTTACGCTGCATTATTTTCTTCTAGTTGACTGGAGGTTCACCCAGTGAAGATTGTCAGAGTTGGGCATGAGTACAACAGTATGTGGTACTCATGTGATAGTTGAACAGAGTTGGGCTTGAGTACAACAGTATGTGGTACTCATGTGATAGTTGAACAGAGTACTGTACTTTTTCATTGAACATTTTGAAAGTTTGATATCGTGTTGGCAGACCTTCAAGATTCAGAAATTAGCCTGAAGAACCCTGGCTCCATCCCACATGTAGTCCTGGTTGATTTGTAAACCAGACTCATTCACACCTTTAACCAGCAGTCCTGGTAAGAGAAAAGGGGTTTTCTCTCTCATATCTGATCCATCTAACCTGCTCTCATCAGGCCATTCTCGGAAACTTCTCTTTCGAAAGCTCAACTTCTTCTAAACCAGTACGTTGTGATAATAACCTCTGCGTCCTTTGACACAATCTGATGGTGACACGGTTTGGTAAACTATGCCGGTGTACTGGATACCTTTGCGTGACAGAGGCTCTTTAGCAGAAGTAGCTGTAACCAAACCCTGGCTAACTCTGTTTATACTCTGTGATCCGTTTTGAAACATGCAAGGGTGCCTTTCTTCTGCTAGCCAACATGGAGGACTTGGCTGTGTTTACTCTGCGTAAACAGTTGTCAGTTTAAATAAGACTTCCATGAATGTCCAGCCGCTAGAAATTGATGGTACAGATTAGGCTGTGCACTAACAGCGCTGGAAGCCCTGGCTAGTGTGGACAGTGTGAACTATGAATGGACAGTAAGAGATATGAATGGTCTGCCAGATTACAAAATCAGATTATTATAGAATGTTCCCGCAGATTTGTTCTGCCATAAAAAAAAAAAAGATAACTTTCTAAGAAACAAGGAACATTCCGAAGTTCCCCAAGGACTTAATTTGCATGTGTGTGTTTCTTTTGGCTTTGCTCGAGGATAGTTGCATAATCAAGGTTACATCCTTTCCAATAATGATGACGTGCCTCTCTTGACAATGAAACTAATGATTCTGCTCCATGTGTTGGCTAGGCTGCATCTCATTTTATTTAGTACTGTAGGCATATTACTCTCACAAGGAAGTAAATGAATGATGCATGAAATCTCTCTCCACACACACACACACAAACACACTGCCTCCTCTCCTGCGTTCGACATCACCGGCTTTCCAGCCGCCACCGTTCCCCTGGTTCCATATTACAGCCTAGTGTCACCACCAGTTTTCCAACACCTCACAACACTGTTTTGTCTTGAACGCACCACGGACTGTCCTGTCACCAACGACACACACCTGATCCTCATTTACATCATTACTAAGTGTTTATCTGTTCCCTCTGCTCCACTAGTCCTTGTACGTTATTGTGTTCCTCGTTACGTGTTCATGTTGAAATTTTACGCTGTTTTAACAGTACAAGTGTGTTTGTTGCAGCTACATTATTAAAACCCATTCTCCGTATCCTGCGCCTGGCTCCCTCCTTTTACCACGTTACACACACAGACAGAAACGCACACTTCCATAATGCATTCCAGGAATACCAGATCATTGTAAAACTGTCAGAATCCTGTCAGTCTAGCCTTCAGCACATGACTTTAACTCGCCTCAATTACTACCCTAATGAAAGGATTATCCTTTCAGCGTCTGGCAATCTACGACCTTTGCAGTTTCAAAGATAATTGTACTTATTTTATTTTAGGTACTTTAACTTTTGAAATTCAAATAATGTGTTGTGATTTTATTATTTGATTTTGACTTTCTTTGCAACTCTGCCTAGAAGGCCAGCATCCCGGAGTCGCCTCTTCACTGTTGACGTTGAGACTGGTGTTTTGTGGTACTATTTAATGAAGCTGCCAGTTGAGGACGTCTGTTTCTCAAACTAGACACTCTAATGTACTTATCCTCTTGCTCAGTTGTGCACCGGGGCCTCCCACTCCTCTTTCTATTCTGGTTAGAGCCAGTTTGCGATTTTTTGTGAAGGGAGCGTTGTACAAGATCTTCAGTTTCTTGGCAATTTCTCGCATGGAATAGCATTAATTTCTCAGACCAGAATAGACTGACGAGTTTCAGAAGAAAGGTCTTTGTTTCTGGCCATTTTGAGCCTGTAATCGAACCCACAAATGCTGATGCTCCAGATACTCAACTAGTCTAAAGAAGGCCAGTTTTATTGCTTATTTAATCAGCACAACAGTTTTCAGCTGTGCTAACATAATTGCAAAAGTGTTTTCTAATGATCAATTAGCCTTTTAAAATGATAAACTTGGATTAGCTAACACAACGTGCTATTGGAACACAGGAGTGATGGTTGCTGATAAATACTCCTATGTCGATATTTCATAAAAAATCTGCTGTTTTCAGCTACAATAATCATTTACAATAATAACAATATCTACACTGTATTTCGGATCAATTTAATGTTATTTTAATGGACAAGAAATGTGCTTTTCTTTCAAAAACAAAGACATTTCTAAGTAACCCCAAACTTTTGAACGGTAGTGTATATATACACTCATGGGTTAGAAAGAGGTAAGCAGATCATGACAAACAGTGCATTGATCTCACAACATGTTTTAGATCAAGCCAGAAGAGGGCAGTGATGTGTCACTTGACAAGAACTGCTCTCTCCATCTCCATCTCCATCTCCATCTCCATCTCCATCTCCATCTCCATCTCCATCTCCATCTCCATCTCCATCTCCATCTGTCTCTGTCTCTGTCTCTGTCTCTGTCTCTGTCTCTGTCTCTCTCTCTCTCTCTCTCTGTGTGTGTGTGTGTGTGTGTGTGTGTGTGTGTGTGTGTGTGTGTGTATAGGTGTGTGTGTGTGTGTGTGTGTGTGCGTGCGTGCGTGCGTGCGTGTGTGTGTTTGTGTGTGTGTGTTTGTGTAAACTGGGCATTAGTCTATGTGTTCCTGGAGGCGTTTGCTAAGTTAGAGAAACGTCTGAGCGAAGGTCTTGAGGGCTTAGCTTCCCGAGGCCAGACCCCAATGCAGGACCTCTGCAACAAACTGGAGGAGTTCATATAGGTATGTGTAGTGTATACAGTGCTAGCTGTATATGGAAGTGTCATGTCATCAAAACAGTTTATATCCTCCCAGTGACAGGTTTAAAATATTCATAAAACATTGATCAAGTATTTATAAAGCATTTATAATGAATCTGTCTCTCCTCATCGTCAGACATCCCATGTACCGAGTGTGTGGACCGAGTTTAAGAGCCGGGCATTCACCAGTGAGTGTCTTGTCTACTGCCACCTAATGGTGCTTTTCCATCTAGACTTGTCCCCACACCAGTGTTTTATGTTAATGTATAATATGAGACCCCTAGTCCCTGTTCCCTATGTTCTAGTGTATACCTGAAAGGATTAGGCAGGCATAAGCAATACAGGGCTCCAGTTGGTAGTACCAGCCCTGCTTTGATCACGCAATAGAAAAAATAAGTAGGCCTAATCATCATATAAAGTCATACAGTGCTTTATTAAGAGGTGTAATAGACTACTGAGATGGTATTCAAGAAATACCTTGTTTCATCTAACAATGCATGACTCATTTTGATGTGCAACCTAATACAGTTATTGTCATGCATTTTGGGTTGACAATTTGGCTATTCTAGTTATATTTAACTGTTAAAATAGGGCTTCAGAATTTTCAGAATATTATTTTGTTCAATAGAGATCTTTATGTGCACTAATATCATAGGATAATTGATTTGGGTCTAATTCACCCCCTGAGTAATTGGAAACTCAAAACACATTAGCTAGATTGCTAACTCTAAACATAATACCCACTGCTGGTGGCCATGTGTTAATCTAACAGTAAGTTAAATCAAAGACGAACTCAATGTCCAAGAAAAACATGGCCACCACTATGTGGTTGGAATAATACTGTTAAATTGTGAAAATTCTGATAATGCCCTTTTAGTGTAAGAGCTGTTTGAAAATACATTTCAGCATGTTTTGGTGGGATGGAGTTTTGACATCACCATGTGGTAAATTAATAGCCCAATAAGAAAGAGAGTTCCAAAACTCAGCCAATAACAGCTCATTTTCAGTTTTCCCCTCCCCACTCAGACCACTCCCTGACAGTTTTAGCAAAATTCTTACTTGAGAAATTGCCCTTTGCTAAGAAGTTCGGAGTGAGTTGACCATGTAAAATGTGCACCTCACACCGATGCGACCAATTAAAAATGTAACACGCACAGCCAAGTCAAAGAGTCACAAAATGCGACTAAAGATCACAGTCTGGAGCCCTGCAATATGGTAATAGCTTTACCTTACCTTCTGATAATTTCATTTAAACTATCTTGTTACTGACAAGGAGCACATGGCTGAGCTCTTTAATTACCACTTCATTAAGTCAGGTTTTGACTCAGCCATGCCTCATTGTCCGTCCAACATTTCCTCTTCTCCCACCCCTTCTAATGCGACTAGCCCTGATGCTCCTCCCTCTTTTTCCCCTGCCCCGCTGCAAAGTTTCTGCAGGCAGTCACTGAATCTGAGGTGCTAAAGGAGCTCCTTAAACTTGACCCCCAAAAAATAATCTGGGTCAGATGGTTTAGACCCTTTCTTCTTTAAGGTTGCTGCCCCCTATCATCGCCAAGTATGCAAACTACCTCTTTCAAAGAATGCAGTGTATAAAGCAGAACATCTGCTGTCTCAGCCACTGCCTGTCATCAAAGGAGTACCCCAAGGCTTGATCCTAGGCCCCACACTCTTCATTTCCATCAACAACATAGTTCAGGCAGTAGGAAGCTCTCTCATCCATTTATATAAAGATGATTTAGTCTTATACTCAACTGGACCCTCCCCGGATTTTGTGTTAAACGCTCTACAACAAAGCTTTCTTATTGTCCAACAAGCTTTCTCTGCCCTTAGACTTGTTCTGAACACCTCAAAACAAAAGTAATGTGGTTTGGTAAGAAGAATGCCCCTCTCCCCACCGGTGTGATTACTACCTCTGAGGGTTTAGAGCTTGAGGTAGTCACCTCATATAAGTACTTGGGAGTATGGCTAGACGGTACACTGTCCTTCTCTCAGCACTTATCATAATTGCTCCTCTTTCACCCCAGATGCCAAACTAACCCTGATTCAGATGAACATGCTAGATTACGGAGACATCATTTATAGATCGGCAGGTAAGGGTGTTCTTGAGTGGCTAGATGTTCTTTACCATTCGGCCATCAGATTTGCCACCAATGTTCCTTATAGGACACATCACTGCACTCTATACTCCTCTGTAAACTGGTCATCTCTGTATACCTGTCGCAAGACCCACTGGTTGATGCTTATTTATAAAACCCTCTTAGGCCTCACTCCCCCCTATCTGAGATATCTACTGCAGCCCTCATCCTCCACATACAACACCCATTCTGCCAGTCACATTCTTTTAAAGGTCCCCAAAGCACACACATCCCTGGGTCGCTCGTCTTTTCAGTTCGCTGCATCTAGCGACTGGACCGAGCTGCAACAAACACTCAAACTGGACAGTTTTATCTCAATCTCTTCATTCAAAGACTCAATCATGGACACTTAATGACAGTTGTCGCTGCTCCGCGTGATGTATTGTTGTCTCTACCTTCTTGCCTTTGTGCTGTTGTCTGTGCCCAATAATGTTTGTACCATGTTTTGTGCTGCTACCATGGTGGGCTGCTGCCATGTTGTGTTGCTACCATGTTGTTGTCATGTGGTGTTGCTACCATGCTGTGTTGTCATGTGGTGTTGCTACCATGTTGTTGTCATGTGGTGTTGCTACCATGCTGTGTTGTCATGTGTTGCTGCCATGCTATGTAGTGTTGTGGGGTCTCTTGTCGTGATGTGTGTTTTGTCCTATATTTTTATTTTTAATCCCTGCCTCCTTTTGCCTTTTTACATTGTCAGAGGAAGGTACCCGATTTGGTAAGATGTGTGTCATTACCAGTTAGCTCAGAACTCTGTCCCTTTCCCTGTCCCTAGCCTGGTTCCCTGGTGCCATAGTATGAAGAGTCAGATGTTTGGGGTCAACAGACAGTGTTTCATCACAGAGAACAATGTTGGAGGAAGGAGTCCACAACGTCTATCACCCAGTCTACAGGGGAGAGCTCTCACCATGCTGCAGTACATATGGTGCCCAGGACTAGCTAATAATACCTGTCACAATAACAACCAACCAGTGCTGTGTGTACTGTGTAAGGTTCTGTAGGACAGAGCTGTGGATATCAAGGACTTAATCTACAGTATGTAATGCATGAAAAAAATCTTCCCATGTATTTTTTATTTTTTTTTACTATGTTGGTTATTGTTTCGGTGAAGATAATATTATCCTCTACTGCTCTCTCTCTCCCTCCTCTTGTCTTTCCTCTAGCCTCCTCCTCTCATCATATCTGCTCTCTCTCTCTTCCCCGTCTCAGGGAGAAATTGATGGACTGGATGGACTTCCTGTTGTTGAAGAGTAAAAGGAACCTCACCATGGTGTCATATCCTGCCTCACAGTAACCCTGCACTTAAGTAATTTGTCTTGCCCATTCACCCTCTGAATGGCACACATACACAATTCATGTCTTAATTATCTCCAGGATTAAACATCCTTCTTTAACCTGACTCCTCCCCTTTATCTACACTGATTGAAGTGGATTTAACAAGTTAATTTTTTTGTATTTTTTGTATTTAACCTTTATTTAACGAGGCAAGTCAATTAAGAACAAATTCTTATTTACAATTACCGTCTCCCCCGGCAAAACCCTACCCTAACCCGGAACACGCTGGGCCAATTATGCACCGCCTTATGGGACTCCCTATCACAGCCGGTTGTGATAGAGCCCAGGATCGAACCAGGGTCTGTAGTGGCGCCTCTAGCACAAAGACGTAGTGCCTTAGATCTCTCTTGATGCGTGTGTGTCTAATGAATTTTCTAATAGTTCTGGCGGTATTACAAGCCTGTGTGTGTAATGGATGTTATTGTATTTCTGGCGGTATTACAAGCCTGTGTGTGTAATGGATGTTCTTGTAGTTCTGGCGGTATTACAAGCCTGTGTGTGTAATTCATGTTATTGTATTTCTGGTGGTATTACAAGGCTGTGTGTGTGAAGCATGTTCTTGTATTTTGTGTGTGTGTGTGTGTGTGTGTGTGTGTGTGTGTGTGTGTGTGTGTGTGTGTGTGTGTGTGTGTGTGTGTGTGTGTGTGTGTGTGTGTGTGTGTGTGTGTGTGTGTGTGTGTGTGTGTGTGTGTGTGTGTGTGTGTGTGTGTGTGTGTGTGTAATGCATGTCCTTGTATTTCTGGCGGTATTCCAAGCCTGTGTGTGTGTGCTCCCGTCCACAGGAAGCAGGTGCGCTACTACAGTAAGAGACAGCAGGGGGAGGTGGTGAAGCGTTATGAGCTGCTGACAGTCCATCTAGGAGTCATCCCTACAGATGACGTACTACTACAGCTCTGTAGTCAACTAGCACGCAAACTCTGGGAGCCCTCACGCATACCCCTAGTGTAGAAGACTGTAGACACATACACACATTTACACACACTCACCATGACCACGGAACTACAAACACACACACACACATGCATGCACTCACTCATACACACACACACACACACACACACACACACACACACACACACACACACACACACACACACACACACACACACACATCCACTGTCCATGACTGTGGTACATGGACCTACACTTTCAACTTTGCTCCAACATGTGTAGGCGTCATTGCCAAGAAAGGACATTTACATGTGACAGTCACATTTTATATTCCAAATGATCCTGTTCTACGATGTCCAAGTTCTGGAAGAACGTATCTAAGTGATTGATCTTTAGCACTGATCAATACTGTTTATGACTCAAACATTTCTGGAGCCTCTCTGGCCACAAATTGTCCTGCTGCTTTTATGATATGATACATAATTGTTATCATCACTGTGCCATGAAAGAGCTTTTTCTCTGAAAGCTCAAAAATGCTTTATCGTTTCATGTTTCTGTGTTGATTTTAATGTTTTGAATAGATTGTGAACCTATTTATTATACTCTGGTGTCTAATGACAAGTTAAAATAGCTTTGAGTCATTACAGTGATAGCTAATGACAAGTTCAAATAGCTTTGAGTCATTACAGTGATAGCTAATGACAAGTTCAAATAGCTTTGAGTCATTTCAGTGATAGCAGACTGCATTAATAATATTATCTGTTTTTCTTGTCTTTTTGTACATTTTGATATTGATGTCTATTGTATTTCATCACATATTGAGTCAGTTATTTCTTGTATTTTCCTTTTCTTCATTATTCCTTACATATAGTTCTGTTAACAATCAAAAAAGTGTGTCGTTATAGTTATGACATGGCTATGAACAAGTAAACACACAACAAAAAATATACTTGTAATAATAATGAATTTTAAAAACTCTTGCACACTGGTAATATCGATTCTAACAACAACTTTTGTAGAAAACATAACCTTGTAATATGTAGGCAGGCTAAATGTACATATTGTAGAGGAGCAGGATTAGGTCAGCAAGTATGTGTCAGCTCCACATGAGACATTAGTGGAGTCCTGCTAATTTCTTCACACACACGCGCTACAGACACATGCAAAAAGAAAAACCACACACAGAGAATTCTCTCTCCAGATTGATCTATTCCACTCTCAGCACCTTGCCATCTGTAGCAAAAATCAACTGAAGGTAGACTTGCCAATGAAGGAGTGTATTAATGTATTATCCAGGGGACCAGGGAGATTGCAGGAAGGGCAAAGCCATATCAGGGAGCTGTTTGCCTTTTCTACGTCATGGGATTATTTACATAAATAAAGACTGTCTTGTAAATGCTTGACTTTACAGAAGATACTACAACGGCTTGATGTAGGGGAAGGTTGTGGAAGGTACTACAATGGCTTGATGTAGGGGAAGGTTGTGGAAGGTACTACAACATGTTGATGTAGGGGAAGGTTGTGGAAGGTACTACAACATGTTGATGTAGGGGAAGGTTGTGGAAGGTACTACAACATGTTGATGTAGGGGAAGGTTGTGGAAGGTACTACAACGGCTTGATGTAGGGGAAGGTTGTGGAAGGTTCTACAACATGTTGATGTAGGGGAAGGTTGTGGAAGGTACTACAACATGTTGATGTAGGGGCAGGTTGTGGAAGGTTCTACAACATGTTGATGTAGGGGCAGGTTGTGGAAGGTTCTACAACATGTTGATGTAGGGGCAGGTTGTGGAAGGTTCTACAACATGTTGATGTAGGGGAAGGTTGTGGAAGGTTCTACAACATGTTGATGTAGGGGCAGGTTGTGGAAGGTTCTACAACATGTTGATGTAGGGGCAGGTTGTGGAAGGTACTACAACATGTTGATGTAGGGGCAGGTTGTGGAAGGTTCTACAACATGTTGATGTAGGGGCAGGTTGTGGAAGGTTCTACAACATGTTGATGTAGGGGCAGGTTGTGGAAGGTTCTACAACATGTTGATGTAGGGGCAGGTTGTGGAAGGTTCTACAACATGTTGATGTAGGGGAAGGTTGTGGAAGGTACTACAACATGTTGATGTAGGGGAAGGTTGTGGAAGGTACTACAACATGTACTGTACTAAAACATGTTGAGGTTGGAGCATGTTATGGTAAGTAGTGCAGAGGTGTTCAATCTTTTGTTCTTAAAGGCCCAGTGCAGTCAAAATTCTGTTTTTCCAGTGTTTTGTACAACAGCTGATTAAACTAGCACTGTTTTTCCCTCCCCACTGAGACCACTCCCAGACAGTCCTAGCAAAATTCTTGTTCGAGAATTTTTTTTTGCCTAGTTTAATTGAAATCTATTACAGTAAGGTACTTAATTGTTACCCAGAAATGATTTGGTATTGATATAAAAAATGCTGCATTGGGCATTTAATATATAATAATACAATTTTATCGGAATGCTACTTACAGTAATGTGTGCATAAATGTTTAAAGTGCATAATATAGTGAATAATAATAATAATAGTACATTCTTCAACTAAGCCATAAATGGTTGAATCATCATGGTAGGAGAAGGGACCAGGGTTTGCTTAGAAAGGTCGCTGGTTCGAATCCCCAAGCCGGCAAGTTGGAAAAATCTGCCGTTCTGCCCTTGAGCAAGGCAGTTGACCCCTTAACCACAACTGCTAGAAGTGGGTCCACCTCTGGTACTGTCACAGCGCCCCTGTGAGGTCAGTCAAGACACCTGCAGCCACTAGCTCTCTGAGGAAGAGTTTCTCAGCACTCACATCATGTACCACCTGGACAAAGAAAATCAATACAGGAAGATAGTTATTGACTTTAATTTGAAAAATATATACACCACCGTTCAAAAGTTTGGGGTCACTTAAAAATGTCCTTGTTTTCCATGAAAACATACATGAAATGAGTTGCAAACTGAATAGGAAATATAGTCAAGACGTTGACAAGGTTATAAATAATAATAATAATAATAATGTCCTTCAAACTTTGCTTTCATCAAAGAATCCTCCATTTGCAGCAATTACAGCCTTGCAGACCTTTGGCATTCTAGTTGTCAATTTGTTGAGGTAATATGAAGAGATTTCACCAAATACTTCCTGAAGCATCTCCCACAAGTTGGATTGGCCTGTGCTGGCCACTCTATTATAGACAGAATACCAGCTGGCTGCTTCTTCCCTAAATAGTTCTTGCATAGTTTGGAGCTGTGCTTTGGGTCATTGTCCTGTTGTAGGAGGAAATTGGCTCCAATTAAGCGCCGTCCACAGGGTATGGCATGGCATTGCAAAATGGAGTGATAGCCTTCCTTCTTCAAGATCCCTTTTACCCTGTACAAATCTCCCACTTTACCTCCACCAAAGCACCCCCATACCATCACATTGCCTCCACCATGCACTCCTCCAGCACTCCTCCAGCATATTTTCATTTGGTCTACGTCTCACGAATGTTCTTTGTGATCCGAACACCTCAAACTTAGATTTGTCTGTCCATAACACTTTTTTTCCAATCTTCCTCTGTCCAGTGACTGTGTTCTTTTGACCATCTTAATCTTTTCTTTTTATTGGCCAGTCTGAGATATGGCTTTTTCTTTGCAACTCTGCCTAGAAGGCCAGCATCCCGGAGTGGTCTTTTCACTGTTGACATTGAGACTGGTGTTTTGCGTGTACTATGTAATGAAGTTGCCAGTTGAGGACTTGTGAGGTGTCTAATGTACTTGTCCTCTTGCTCAGTTGTGCACCGGGGCCTCCCACTCCTCTTTCTATTCTGGTTAGAGCCAGTTTGCGCTGTTCTGTGAAGGGAGTAGTACACAGCGTTGTACGAGATCTTCAGTTTCTTGGCAATTTCTCGCATGGAATAGCCTTCGTTTCTCAGAACAAGAAGAGACTGACGAGTTTCAGAAGAAAGTTATTTGTTTCTGGCCATTTTGAGCCTGTAATCGAACCCACAAATGCTGATGCTCCAGATACTCAACTAGTCTAAAGAAGGCAGTTTTATTGCTTCTTTAATCAGCACAACAGTTTTCAGCTGTGCTAACATAATTGCAAAAGTGTTTTCTAATGATCAATTAGCCTTTTAAAATGATAAACTTGGATTAGCTAACACAACGTGCCATTGGAACACAGGAGTGATGGTTGCTGATAATGGGCCTCTGTACGCCTATGTCGATATTCCATAAAAAATCTGCCGTTTCCATTAACAATGTCTACACTGTATTTCTGATCAATTTGATCCCTCACTTTTGAACAGTAGTGTATGTATAATTCAAAAGTGCTTCTCTGACCTGGACCTTACTAGTAGCACAAGCTAATAAATATGTTAATGGCAACAAGGAGCAATCAGTGTTTGTCATTCTCTCTCCACTTCTCCTATATAGTGTACCTGGGCCTTGATGGAGTCCATACATAGTCTCTCGTAGTAGTGCAGTCTGGCACCGGGATGCTGCAGGTCATAACCAAACCCTGCCAGACTTACCTCATCACACAGCTGTAGGGCCATCACCACAGCACTGGCACCTATCGTAGGAACCAACTAGAGAGAGAAGACAGGATGGTAATTAAGTGTTTATTAAGACTAACTCGTGTTCTGACTACACCAATCTAAGAAGAAACATTCCCAACCAAGGGTTAAAGCAAACCATATAGAGAGAGCCATTCATCCATTGGGTATGCATTTATACTGTACATGTGTAGGTAACTGCCAAAATAAAGGAAACACCAACATAAATTGTCTTAATAGGGCGTTGGGCCACCACGAGCCATAACAGCTTCAATGCAGCTTGGCATAGACTCTACAAGTGTCTGGAAATGGTTGACCATTTGCAAAGAATCAACAAAACACCAAATTATGGAATTTCTCGTGGAAGAATTGTGTCTCTTATATGCGACACAATTCTTCCACGAGAAATTCCATAATTTGGTGTTTTGTTGATGATGGTGGAAAGCCGCTCCAGAATCTCCCATAAGTGTTCAATTGGGTTGAGATCTGGTGACTGAGATGGTCATGGTCATGGCATATGGTTTACATATGCATTGTCATTTTATAGGGGCATGGCCATGGTAGCCAAAATAATGGACAAAATAATGGCCTCACCAGCATTTTTATACATGATCCTAAGCATGATGGGATGCTAATTGCTTAATTAACTCACAAACCACACCTGTGTGGAAGCATCTGCTTTCAAAATACTTTGTATCCCTCATTTACTTAAGTGTTTCAATTATTTTGGCAGTTACCTGTACAGTGCCTTCAGAAAGTATTCAGGCACCTTGACTTTTTCCACATTTTGTTACTTTACAGCCTTATTCTAAAATGGATTAAATATGTACTTTTTTTCTCAGCAATCTACACACAATATCCCATAATGACAAAGCAAAAACAGACATACCTTATTTACATAAGTATTCAGACCCTTTCATATGAGACTCTAAATTGAGCTCAGGTGCATCCTGTTTCCATTGATCATCCTTGAGATGTTTCTGCAACTTCATTGGAGACACCTGTCTATAGAAGGTCCCACAGTTGACAGTGCATGTCAGAGCAAAAACCAAGCCATGAGGTCGAAGGAATTGTCCGTAGAGCTCCGAGACAGGATTGTGTCGAGGCATAGATCTGGGGAAAGGTACCAAAAATACTTGAGTAAAAGTAAAGATACCTTAATAGAAGATGACTCAAGTAAAAGTGAAAGTCCCCCAATAAAACACTACTTGAGTAAAAGTATTTTAAATATACTTATACTAATTAAAGTAAAATCAAAAGTAAAGTAAAAGTACAAATAATTAAAATGTCCTTATATTAAGCAAACCCAAGAGTACAAATTTCTTTATTTTTTTTCATTTACGGATCGCCAGGGTCACACTCCAACACTCAGACATAATTTAAAAGCAAAGCATTTGTGTTTAGTGAGTCCGCCAGATCAAAGGCAGTAGGGATGACCAGGGATGTTCTCTTGATAAGTGTGAGAATATGACAATTTTCTGTCCTGCTAAGCATTCAAAATACTTTTGGGTGTCAGGGAAAATGTATGGAGTAAAAAGTACATACATGTCTTAAGGAATGTAGTGAAGTAAAAGTAGAAGTTGTCAAAAATATCAATAGTAAAGTACAGATACCTAAAAAAGCTACTTAAGTAGTACTTTAAAGTATTTTTATTTAAGTACTTTACACCACTGCCAAGAACACAGTGGCCTCCATCATTCTTAAATGGAAGAAGTTTGGAACCAACAAGACTCTTCCTAGAGCTGGCCGCCTGGCCAAACTGAGCAATCGGGGGAGAAGGGCCTTAGTCAGGGAGGTGACCAAGAACACGATGGTCACTCTGACAGATCTCTAGAGTTCCTCTGTAGAGATGGGAGAACCTTCCAGAAGGACAACCATCTCTGCAGCACTCCACCAATCAGGCCTTTATGGTAGAGTGGCCCGACGGAAGCCACTCCTCAGTAAAAAGCACATGACAGCCTGCTTGGAGTTTGCTAAAAGGCACCTAAAGACTCTCAGACCATGAGAAACAAGACTCTCTAGTCTGATGAAACCAAGATTTAACTATTTGGCCTGAATGCCAAGCATCACGTCTGGAGGAAACCTGACACCATCTCTACAGTGAAACATGGTGATGGCAGCATCATGCTGTGGGGATTTTTTCAGTGGTAGGGACTGGGAGACTAGTTAGGATCCAGGCAAAGATGAACGGAGTAAAGTACAAAGAGATTATTGATGAAAACCTGCTCCAGAGCACTCAGGACCTCAGATTGGGGCAAAGGTTCACCTTCCAACAGGACAACGACCCTAAACACACAACCAAGACAATGCAGGAGTGGCTTCGGGAAAAGTCTCTGAATGTCCTTGAGTGCCCCAGCCAGAGCCCGGACTTGAACCCATTCAAACATCTCTGGAGAGAACTGAAAATAGCTATGTAGCAATGCTCCCAATCCAACCTGACAGAGCTTGAGAGGATCTGCAGAGAGGAATGGGAGAAACTCCCCATATACAGGTGTGCCAAGCTTGTAGCGTCATAGCCAAGAAGGCTCAAGGCTGTAATCGCTACCCAAGGTGCATCAACAAAGTACTGAGTAAAGGGTCTGAATACTTATATAAATGTGATATTTCTGTTTTTACTTTCAATACATTAGCAAAAACGGTTTACCTCTTAAGGATCGGATCCTTTTAAAAAAAATGTTCGCCTAAAATGACATACCCAACTCCAACTGCCTGTAGCTCAGTACCTGAAGCATAGATATGCACATTCTTGATACCATTTGAAAGAAAACACTTTGAAGTTTGTGGAAATGTGAAATGAATGTAGGAGAATATAACACATTAGATCTGGTAAAAGATAATACAAAGAAAAAAAATATTAGTTTTTCTTTTTGTCACATGGTCTTTGAAATGCAAGAGAAAGGCCATACTTATGAGCCCAGGTGCAATTTAGATTTTGGCGACTAGATGGCAGCAGTGTATGTGCAACGTTTTAGACTGATCCAATGAACCATTGCATTACTGTTCAAAATGTTGTATCAAGTCTGCCCAATTGTGCCCAATTCGTTTATTGATACATTTCCAAGTACATAACTGTGCACTCTCCTCAAACAATAGCATGGCATTATTTCACTGTAATAGCTACTGTAAATTGGACAGTGCAGTTAGATTAACAAGAATTGAAGCTTTCTGCCCATATAAGAAATGTCTATGTCCTGGGAAATGTTCTTGTTACTAACAACGTCATGCTAATCACATTAGCGCACGTTAGCTCAACCGTCCCGAGGGCGGGACACGGTCCATTAGAAGTTAAAAACCAGTTTTTGCTTTTTCATTATGGGGTATTGTGTGTAGATTGATACATTTTAGAATAAGGCTGTAAGGGCTCTGAATACTTTCTGAATGGAATGTATGTCCTTTAAAGTTTTTCTGTTGCTGTTTGTATAAGTAGTACTTCTCTACTTAACATCTGTTTCTGTGTGTATCAGTATTACTTACCTTCCTCTGTTTCTGTGTGTATCAGTATTACTAACCTTCCTCTGTTTCTGTGTGTATCAGTATTACTAGCCTTACTCTGTTTCTGTGTGTATCAGTATTACTAACCTTCCTCTCTCTCTGTGTGTATCTCTGCAGTGCCAGTGTCGTCTTGTGAATGATCTCTGGGTTGAGTATCTGGAAGTTCTCCGGCTTCAGAGGAATGTTCTCCACCACATCTCTCCAGAACCACAGCTTGGACCACCAGCTCTAGACAACACAACCACAGGAAGGAGAACCAGTTCAGAAACAGCTCTAGAACACTAACATGGACAGGGTTGGGGAATAACTGATTACATGTATTAAATTACATGTAATCTGATTAGAAAAAAACGGTAACTGTAATCAGTTACGTTACCAGCAAAAATATTGTAAAACTATATTATTACTTTTAAATTCAGAAAGGATGTTTACGAAAACATACATTGTCACCTTTCTGTTTTCTCAATAACATTAAATTCAGCATTGAAAAAAGGTGCAAGTTCAAAGAATGACTGACCCTAAAAACAAACTAATCCCTTTGAAAATGGCCTATGTGGCATCGATATGAGTCAGAAACATTTATTCTAGTGTCAAAATTGACTGCAAAGTGCAAATGGGATAATTTTGGTCATAAAGTCAGTCTCGTCTAAAACGGCTTTTGGAATCTGAATGTGTCACAACGAGTAAATGAAGGTTGGTTTACAATTATGTCAACAATTCATACCCCCTTTTGCCTATTAACACGTGGTGGTAAAGACTGGGTGAGTTCTCTTTGCATGGCCCGGGTGGTAACCTAGCAGGTGTAAAAGAAACAAATGCCTGAAACTAGAAACCTTACATACTGGTCTTGACATGGAGATACATTTATTTTGCACTGTTCAACCAATATAGTAAATGTGGAGGAGGAGTTAAGATGGAGTGTCGCCTTGTTAACGTCCGAAAGCGGAAGTTGCATCACAGGCTATCTTTACATTTCCCCTGAAAACCGGAACACCCGGTTGTTGGGGACTCAGCAGAGGCTAGGCGGGTGCAGATCTCTCCTAAGAGGACCAATGGTTGAACATTTTAGGTGGCATTCTGCCTTCTCCTTACAGTTCTCAGCCATTAGCTTCTCTCACGACTGCCTTATGTGAACTACAATCCCGACACTGTGTTTAAATGTTTACAAATGTCAATAATCGTCGCTTGCGATACGGTTTTTTCGAAACATGTGGCCCTTAACTTTCATCAGAGAGAAAGAATCCTAAAAATGTTTTGCAGATCCATACAGCTACGGGTGCCTCCATCTGACAAAACTACACTTCTGCTACACTTCCTGAGTTACGCTTACACATAGTTGTGCTAATTTGCACAATGGTCGGCTCTTGTCTTCCGTAAACAAGCGCTGTAACATCGAGATATGGCCGTGTGGGAACACTAACCCTATCAAGGTGTGTATCAATTTAACCTTTTGTTTTTTGAAAATCATTTCTCGCTGATATGAAATATAAGGACCTTATGCTTCCAAAACCGTACCGCAAGCAAAATTCAGATTGAGCATCGGGGCTCTTAACAAAACTCCCCCGTACAGAAAATGCCTTCGTCCAATGACTCTTATGTGTAATGTATTGGAACAGAGAGTCATGATCAAGGGCTAGCTAGCTATATGTCATTCTTTGATAGACTATACCACTATGATACTAGGCTATGATAATGTGATGTAACTAGCTAAATACATAGCCTCTCCTTAACATATAATGTGAGAGGAAGATTTGCATAGCTAACATTGCACCCGAAGACAGGTTTGATCCCTGCTAGCTAACGTTAGCTAGCTAGCTCATAATCAAGCAAACATTACATTACTTTCTTTCAGTAATGTTTAAACTCGAACTGGCTAGCTACTGTCCTTGTAGGTTTTGATTGAATGGCAAAGACACACCCAAGAAACCCCCACCAAACCACACACCCAACACAACTCTTGTTTGATTTCGCTCATGGCCGCTAGCGTTTCTTAATGACCACTGACGAAAAACAAGGCCAAATCAGGAAGTGCAGTAGACCTTTAAGTTTGTTCCACCCGAGCGAGTCTGACAACAAATCATGATAGCATACCAAATCCAGTTACTGAAAGTAATCAGATTTTGTTACTGAGTTTGGGTATTCCAAAAGTTACGTTACTGGGTATCCCATGGCGCAGAGGTCTAAGGCACTCCATCTCAGTGCTAGATGCGTCACTACAGACCCTGGTTCAATTCCAGGCTGTATCACAATCCAGCCGTGTTTGGGAGTCCCATAGGGCGGCGCACAATTGGCCCAGCGTTGTCCGGGCCGTTAATGTAAATAAGAATTCGTTCTTAACCGACTTGTCTAGTTAAATGAAGGTTACATTTAAAAAATGTAATTAAAATCTTGGACAGGTAAGTAGTAACTGTAACGGAAAGTAATGTACACAACCCTGACAGCAGAACATAGAGCAGCTATTCTAGAAGCAAAACTAAAGCTCCTCAAGACACTGAGTCTCTGACAGAGAAACAGACACACAAGAAAACAAACAGGTAGTAAAAGACATTCCCACCAGAGGCTGTTTGGTGATGATGGAGGTGAGCCAGTCCAGGTCCAGGCCCTTGAAGACCACCAGGGTAACCAGGGAGGTGTGTCTGTACTCACTGGGAGAAAGGGGAGCTCCCTCTGGGTATATCAGACGGACGGTGGTCCTGGAGCCTGTGTCTCTCTCAAACCCTGACACTGGGGCATTGTTCATCCTGAGAGGACAGAGAGGAGTGTGAAGGGGAGGAGAAAGAGGAGGGGAAGGAGGCGAGAGCAGAGAGGAGAGGAAAACACAGCTTCAGTATATCCCCTTAGTTACCAGGAAGTGGTAGAGGTTAGTTTGATTGCTTTGAAGTTTTTACTTTAGCCGTCTGGAAAACAAAAAACAGGATTTGTTATAGAAACAGATTATCATCTAGGTGGTACAGTAGAGGGTCCTGGAAAATATTATCTGATTTAAAAAGATTGCGGTTCTTTTACAATTACATTGATTGTTTGTTTAATTGGTCACTCACCTGATGATGACATCATACTGGTCGATATGGGATCCCAGATGGCTGCCATGTAGCACCCCTCCGCTGCCCACCACCACACACCTCCTACAGCCCCCACTCTCACCTCTTCCCTCCAGGGATGGGGGCAGGCCGGGGTGGGTAAGAGAGGCCAGGGCCCTAGCCGCCCTCTCGTCACAGCCCTGGAGGCCCAGAGGAGGAGGCAGATCCCAGGGAATAGACCTGTCTGCTGCTATCCCCTGCTGGAGGAACACAGGGATGTCCTGGAGGTCTGAGGAGGAGTCAAGGGAGAGGAGACGAGACACACACCAGCCCGGCTGGCAGGGCTGCGCAAGCAGGGAGGCAGAGCGGTTTAGTATGACCTGGAGGAGAGAGAAGAGGGGAGAGGGATGGGGAGTTTAACAAGACCTCCAGTACAGACTAAAGTAAGAGAAATCAGTTCATTACAAGAGAGCAGTTTAATACATACAACACGCACCCAAATACATGTATTCATATGCATTTGTGTGTGTTTAGTACCATGTCAGTGTGTTGGAGGTCATTAGACCCTGACAGAGGGTCTGGAGGTATAAGAGCAGGGACCAGGACAGCAGAGTAACATCCCACCAGCAGCACCAGACTCAAAGCTAGGTTGTTAGTCCTGGAATAGAAAGGATATACATGAATCACACACACACACACACACACACACACACACACACACACACACACACACACACACACACACACACACACACACACACACACACACACACACACACACACAGAGCCATACCTGCTGAGTAGCATCCCCCTGGTGTCAGGTCCAGGTCTCATGTGTGTAACTGTAACCGGTGTTATCTCAGCGAAGTCAGTGTCAGGCAGCAGAGGAGAGCTGCAGTCATCTGCGTCCTCCACACTCAGGTGTTTCAGAGTCACCATGTTGACCTGAGGTCAGACCAGGGAAAGGTAGGATTAGGGTTGGGGTTGTGGCTAGGGTTAGGGTTCAGCTAGAGTGTGGCCAGGTGGCAGGGGTAGCAGGCAGCCATGAGGTTAAAGTGTTGGGCCAGTAACCGAAAGGTTGTTGGTTTGAGTCCTAGAGCTGACAAACTGAAAAAAGCTGTTGCTGTGCCCTTGAGCAAAGCACTTAGCCCCAACTGCTCCAGGGGCACTGGAAAATGGTGATTCTGGCCGTGACCCCACTCCCTGCTGGTGTCTCAGGAAGGGTTGGGATATGCAATAAATGCATTTTCATTACAGAACAAATATAAGCACCCTCCAAATTATTGTAGGGTTAGTGTCACACCAGGAAAGGTTAGGGATGAGATCCTATTTTCCTGTGCTTGTCCTTAAATCCATGAAAACTATCCAAACCAAGACATTGGCAAGTTTGACTGAAGATTGCTATTGCTACCTAACTCCACACATCCACTAGACAACTTAACAACGACATACCTCAGTGACAAACTTGGCTAAATAAAGGTTGAATAGATCAATTCAAAAAATTGTATATGAGAAAAATATAACAGAAATACCTACCTAAAGACTAGATAAAGCCTGTAGACAGCAGTCGTCAGTAGTATTCATCTTCTGTCCTCCATGCTCTAGTGACGACAAGAAGGCAAATGACTCTAATCAGCTAAAATGGCTGCCACACTAGATTACTATCACACTAGACTGAAGATGACCATAACCACTGATCTAAGGTCAGTTTTGAGTTTGTACTACTTGTGGTAAACGTTAGATTAGGGTGAGGGTGAGCTGATTCTAGATCTGTGTCAGAGTGAGCGTTATGCTGTTTCTGCACCAGTGAACTCTGCCTCCTCCTCCCTAACAAAAAATGAATAATTAACCTGCTGTTACACAGTAAGACGGTCAGTCTCACAGGAACAACAGCCAGTGATGTGTGTGCGTGTCGTTGGAAAATTGAGGATGTGCGCCTAACATGTGTACAGTAATACAGGGCCACCTGTACAAATGTACTAACTTGTGTGTACATTGATCCATCTGAGCATGAAGGCATTCATAATCATATTGAGGCTTGTTATGTGCTCTGCTCTTGGCTCATGGGTTCTGATGATGTCACACACCCAGCCTAAGTAATAAATATATTTATTTGCTGCTCTCTAATGTCCTTTTAACCTGAGATGATATATCAACCACCATGACTCATCCTGCTGGATCACACATTTATTAGAGCTCAGATAAGTAGCATGCTCTGGCGGTGGGCTGCTCACTATGGTACCTTAACCTTTCCTATCATCTGCTTTTCAAAGGTGTGCATGTGAAAGTGTGGTGTGTGTGTGTGTGGGGGGGGGAGGGGGGAGAGGGCGAACTGTGAACAACATTTGTAACATACAAACGCCTTTGTTACAGACTGATAAATCTATTACATATTTGTGTCAAACTGTATCCCATAAAGGACGGTCTGCGGCACCGGTCTCTGATTGGTTGTTTCACGGTATGAGCCTTGCAGATATTTACAAGGTATCACTTGACTTACTTATAAATAACGTAATCCTCCAAAACTGTGTGTTTACAGGCCTGGAGTCTGGAGGCCTTGTAAAACGGCAGCTAACAGGGCGCTGGCACAGGGTGCTGGCACAGGGTGCTGTGTGTAAAAGTAAGAGCTTGTGGAACGAATGCACCCTGTGCTCATGACTCGGGAGCGTGTGTGTTTGTGTGTGTGTGTGTGTGTGTGTGTGTGTGTGTGTGTAAGGGGGTTGGAGGGGTCACACGCACGCATGCACACCCACACACACACACACACACACACACACACACAGTACTAGACCTAGGGTTTCACAATGCCCCTCGTGAGCCTGGAATTCCAATCAGGAAGTATAAGACCACCCGGACTGCTACATCACGGCTGAGAACCAAGCGGTCCCCTGAGCAGGCGGACTGACGTTCAGACAGACAATCTGTTTGCTATTCAGCTCTTAGATCTGTTAGATATAGATTGGAAGTGAGCATTGTGAAGTTGTTACAACCTCAGGTTGTGTTCCTGTCATTTTGTTTCCTTTTCAACCCTGAACGGACACCCCAGCATGGAGGAGAATGTGCAGCGGGCTATAAATGTGAAAGCAGAACTGGACCTCAATCACTCTGAGGTAGGGGAAATGATACCTTATTTAGCATGTTTTAAATTCGAGATGCATTCTAGTAGTAAATAGTTAACATGTCATTGCCTTATCATAAACAACAATGGTGTATTAAAAAACGTTCCTTACCCCAGGACACTTCAACGGGTGACTATCCAGGGAAAAAAAAGCAAAGGGAGCAATCTATTGATATGGCTATTTAAAGGTCAAATGCAGCCGTTTTTTCTCAATATCAAATATTTTCTGGGTAGCAATGAAGTACCTTACTGTAATTGTATTCAATTAAAATGGTCAAAAATAAACCAAAATAGCTTCTATTTCTCAATTCTTGTGTGTGTGTGTGTGTGGGGGGGGTTCTAGTTTGAGCTACTTCAGGAAGTGACATAGCAGGTTGCGACCAGGGGAGAGGGACTGCCGCCTCTCATTGAGTATCTTAAGTTGATATTCGAAAATAATCGGTCCAAGGACATACAGTACATCTGGTGTAATAGAAGCAATTATTGATACCGTGACTGTCTTCTGATTTGTATTTTATTCACACAAATATTGAACACAAAGATTGCCATTTTCCCATTCACTACATTGGGGGATCCTGCTTTCTGAAAACAACAGCCTGCAGTTCTCCTGTCGGCCATGAACGTCATGGCTTCAATGAGAGGGGGCAGTTCTCCCCCTGGTGTGACCTACAGTTATCTGAGGTATCTATAACCATGAGACCCTTTGCTGCTTCTGAAATAGTTTACAGCTTATTAACTTAACAGCCTGACCTCTGACCTATGACCTACAGTACCCGTTGTAGGCTACCACCAAAGCAAACCAACTGCAGCCCATCCATAGTACATTTCTGCATCTTTACAACTAATTTAATTATAAATAAAGTTATGTCCTTGATTATACATGTGGGTTTTTTTCATAGACTTTCATAGACATTTGTATGTTATGGTGTCTGCAATGAATTTACTTCAGGATTTTTGTCTACTTTTGTTCATGTTTTCACCGTTCTAATATCAACATTTCAGTTTGCAATGATTCATTTGAATATTCCATGCAAAAATACATGATATTGCATGGGCAGGTGTTCTTGTAGATTCCTCTATGATCCATGCCCCTCAACAGATGGTTTGATACTGCCTCCAGGGAGAGACCAAAGTTAAATCTCTCCTTCCTCTACAAGCAGACAAAACCTAGGGTGTATTTGGTATTCACAGATTTTAATGAATGACTTCATTTACACTTTCTTACACCAGCAGTTCAGCACTAGATTAGCACGTTAGTACATTTTCACAATTATTAGTACAAAACGCAAAACAGATCATCAAACAGTCAGTTGTTTCAAAACTCTAATCACATTTTCAATTGACTAAGTACAATACACAAAATCATATAGTCACTTTTCACCAAACTTAAACATGTATTGCATGTTTCACATTTCATATAAAGTAACTGCCTTTCACAATGCAATGCTCACATTACTTTTGATATGATTCTCTTCTCTTTTGTTAAAATACATTTTAATATTACTTAATGATCACTTAAACGTTTGGTAAACCTATAGATTTGACATATAAACTGGTTTGTCTACTACAGATATTGAGAACTACATAATGAAATATATGTCTGTAAAGTAGAAACAGAAAAAGTATAATATACATACTTGAATGTACTACTATGATGATGACTATTATAATTGTATTCACCCTCAGTTACATTACAGTCTGTGAATCCTACATTTTATATCCAGCAATATTTCATTGACAATACATTCTATTTAGCTCTCTTTTACCAGGCATGTTATTGAGACAACATTTGATTCTATTCACCTTTATTTTCAGAAGAACACACAACCTACTCACATCTACGTATCTCAAGAGGCTGTTTATATTTCCCCAAGGATGGTAATTGCCAACAACATTGTTCTATTACCAGATATTTTGTTGAGAACATGTTCTCGTTCACAATCACAACCAGGCTATGAGGTTACCATGCTATGAATGTATCTGGGCATTAGCCACTTCAACATGAGCCCCTGGCATCTTTGCTTTTACAGGCACCCTGACCCTCTCATACACGCTCCCTTCTATCCCCTGTAGTAAATCAGGTGTTGGCTAGCTACTGTTCAAACAGCTGTTGGTTTACAGCAAACACAAAACAAAGGAAGGGAGGACAGTCACTCTAGAGCTGGTGTATGAAGAATGAGTGAATAGTAATACTGTCTTGTGTTTTGGCAGTCGTATTTTTTATTGTTGTTGTTATGTCAAACTGTTGAGCGAGAGACAACTGACCTCAACTGCAGCAGATAACTAAATGTGGTAATGAGAGCTGATTCTAAATCTATATGAGAGAATAATATAATCTTCTGACCACCATATTGTCTCCCCTAGGTAGAGGAGAGCGAGAGGAATTCATTTTCAGAGGGGGAGATAATTGATCAGGGAGATCCAGAGAGCATCCAGGAGATCTACCAGAGGAGGAAGTTGAAAAAAAAGAAGGGGTCCTCATCCAAGATGGCCATGGACGTACCTGTGGTGAGGCGACATATATATTTATAGCAATATTTATTTTTGATAACCAGAAAAATGCAGAATACTCTGTTTGTAATTGTTAAGAGTGGGACCAGGGTTTGTAGTTCATGTTTTTATGGGTCTGTGTGTTTGTGTTGGTCAGTTCGGACCTGTAGACACTTTTGACTTCATGAAGGCAGCAACTCAGGGTAAAGTCAAAGTGGTGGAGAAATATCTGGAAGATGGAGGAGACCCCAACTTCAGTGATGAGGTAAGTACTAGTCACTATGGTATACAGTGCATTTGGAAAGTATTCAGACACCTTGACTTTTTCCACATTTTGTTGAGTTACAGCCTTATTCTAAAATAGATTCATCAATCTACACACAATACCCCCTAATGTAAAAAAAAAAAAGAAATATCACGTTTACATAAGTATTCAGACCCTTTACTCAGTACTTTGTTGAAGCTCCTTTGGCAGCGATTACAGCCTTGAGTCTTCTTGGTATACCTATATTTGGGGAGTTTCTCCCATTCTTCTCTGCAGATCCTCTCAAGCTCTGTCTGGTTGTATTGGGAGTGTCGCTGCACAGCTATTTTTAGGTCTCTCCAGAGATGTTCAATTGCTGAAAAACATCTCCACAGCATGATGTTGCCACCACCATGCTTCACAGTAGGGATGGTGCCAGGTTTGGCATTCAGGCCAAAGACTTCAATCTTGTTTTCATCAGACCAGAGAATCTTGTTTGTCATGGTTTGAGAGTCTTTCAAGTGCATTTTGGCAACCTCCAAGTGGGCGTACATGTGCCTCTTACTGAGGAGTGGCTTCCATCTGTTCCAAACTTCTTCCATTTAAGGGCCCAAGGTATACTTAACAAAATATATTTATTTACTTGTTGATCTGGCCTCAATAGTTAATTTCAACTGTATTGTCCAAGAGGTAAATTGAAATGATTGTGGCTTAGCAATCTGCCATGACCTTGCAGTACTGTAGCAGTAGCACAAAATACAAAAATACAAAATCGTACCTTTAACCTTATATATATAATTTTAGCAGTTCATTTACGTAACTAAATATTTTTCCAGTTAAGGAGGACAGCACTGCACTTTGCCTCTATCGAAGGACACTCTACCGTCATCCAGAAGCTTCTAGAGAAAGGAGCTAACATAAATTCTAAAGATCGGGTGAGAGACACTTGCCATTACTACTGTATGTTCTATAGTCAATGTACTGTATATTGCCATGATAAAAGCTGTGAAATTACATAATTGTGTTTTAACTCCAATACTAGGGAACAAATTGACTATTTTCCTCAGTACAGTATGTAACCTCTTAGATGTAACCCCTATATAACCTCAAGTATTGTGCTCATAATTGGATAATTGATAAGATTAGGGCTGTGGAATGGAAAGCTAGTGATGAGTCAGTTGTTAAGCCTCAGACATTGTACAGTGAAGGCGGCCATGTTGTGTGTGTTCCAGCTGGAGTCCAGAGCTGTTCACTGGGCCTGTAGAGGAGGAAGCCTGGCTGTGATCAAGGTCCTCCAGAAACATGGAGCTGACCTCAACATCAGGGACAAGGTGAGACGTAGGTGTGTGTGTCATGACGCTTTTGTGCGACTATAGCTACTGACATTTCATTCATTATGGAGTTAGCCAGCTAACAGAATGGCCATCTATACGGCCTTATCATTACACCAGTCCAGGGTCGTCCTCAGTAGGGTTAAGATATATTAAGAACAGACATGTTTCTCTGTCCTTTGACATGTAGAATTGGGAAGATTTAAGCTACAAGGAATTGTTATCTGCAGCGTATTTCACTAAGTATTTCACATCAATCCCGGTGAGGAGGAGATGAGGAGAGATGCAACTCTCTCTCTCTCTCTCTTTCTCTTTCTCTTTTTCTCTTTCTATCTGTCTCTCTCCGTCTCTCTCTCTCTCTCTTTCTCTCTCTGTCTCTCTCTGGTCCCTAGCTGATGGCCAGCCCTCTCCATGTGGCCACCAGGACAGGCCATGCTGACGTAGTGGGACACCTGCTGAACAGCGGAGCCAAAATCAACGCCAGAGACAGGGTAGGACGTCACGCTTTCTCACTGCATCATACCTGGCCTAATATGATATTGTAAACCCGTTTTGTGTGGTATCGGTGCTTCAAAAACCCATTGTCAAGCCATTCCTCTCCTCTTGAAATACAATAAACAAACATCATCATTGTAACAATATGGCTCATCATTATCTTGGTTGTCCTCATAGTGTAGTATTGTCATTGTGTATTCCAGGAGGGGGACACTCCGCTGCATGATGCTGTGCGTCTGGGCAGATATAAGATACTCAAGCTGCTCATTGTTGGAGGGGCAGACACCAGGCTCAAAAACCATGTGAGTATCACATCTTCTCAAATAAAACTGGAGGTTGGCATAGACATTTTCTATTCAAATGTGTCTTTTTGCGTCCGTGCGTAACTGTTTGTACAATCATGCATGTGTCTGTGTGTTTCAGGAGGGATTTACAGCAGCGGAGCAGGTGAAAGAGTGGCAGTTTGACACCAAGGAGACTCTGGAGAAATTGGACCAGCTGAGGGAGGTGGGTCTGGTACCTCCACTGTTACCTACCTTACCAGACCACCAAATCAGCCTTCAGCCCTAAACATCCGCATCCCCACTGTTACCTACCTAACCAGACACCAGCATCTCAGCACCTGACAGGGTACACACTTCAACTCCCATCCTGGACAGGCAGTGTGTGCAGGCTTTGGAGTCCTGCAATTGTAGGAAAAAGGTGCTATCTAGAACCTAAAAGGGTTCTTCGGCTGTCCACTCTTGGAAGAACCCTTTTTGGTTCCAGGTAGAACCCGTTTGGTTCCAGGTAGAACCCGTTTGGTTCCAGTTAGAACCCTTTTGAGTTCCATGTAGAACCCTTTCCATAGAGGGTTGTACATGGAGCCCAAAATAGTTCAATCTGGAACCAATAATGGTTCTACCTGGAACCAAAAAGGGTTCTCCTATAGTGTGTCTCTCAAATGTAAATCAAAACTAGATGTTGAAGTGAGGTCTGTGCCCAGTTACAGTAGTGGCCTGACAATATATTCTCTACTCTCCTAGTGTGTGTCTGCATGGCTCTCAGGAACATAATCCAAGCACATTTACTTACTGTATGTGTTATATAATATATTTCCTGTATATTCATGCCCCTTATGTAAATGGTATTTGATTAATGTGTCATCTGCAGTGTGTCTTTCTAGGACACGACAGGATAAAGTTCTGAGATTAGTTCTGTGTGCCGTTATACCAGCGAGGGTGAGAGTGCTGCTTTCATGTCATCTGCTTTAGCTGAAAACACATTTTTTGAAAAGTCCTTTCAGCTGAGCAGTGTTGTGCTGGTGACTTTAGCCTACTTTGGACTATTCTCTCCTAAAGCACTTTAAAAACCCTGAAAAGCTGTGTTCTTGAGTGACCCACTGGGCACACACTGGTTGAATTTCAATGAAATTACATTGAACCAATTTGGAATAGACATTGAATTGAAGTCTGTGCCTAGTGAGGACACTATCTTGCCATATAGGCTAGTCACCATATATTACATTGCAGATAATCCATATGAGAATCTAAGATTTACAGATAATTCATACGAGAGTCCAAGATTTACAGATAATCCATATGAGAATCCAAGATTTACAGATAATCCATATGAGAATCCAAGATTTACAGATAATCCATATGAGAATCCAAGATTTACAGATAATTCATATGAGAATCCAAGATTTACAGATAATCCATATGAGAATCCAAGATTTACAGATAATTCATATGAGAATCCAAGATTTACAGATAATCCATATGAGAATCCAAGATTTACAGATAATCCATATGAGAATCCAAGATTTACAGATAATTCATACGAGAGTCCAAGATTTACAGATAATCCATATGAGAATCCAAGATTTACAGATAATCCATATGAGAGTCCAAGATTTACAGATAATCCATATGAGAATCCAAGGATATTCAATCAACAAATGATGTACAAATGTAAGTCCAAGTGCAGTTTTGTTGTTCTTGTTAAAAGTCTTTATGAGCAGTATTTTATGAGCAGATTAAAATGCTACCAATGCAGTAGGGCCATGTGTTGATTGCATCATCATAGATTTATATCAGAATTAGGTTTTGATTTGACACTGCATTTGGTTTATCCTCCACCATTAATACAGTAATTAAAAAAGTGACTGTCCATCAGCAGTTATTCCGTGTTTAAAGGTTACTGAAAAACTGTTCATTTTACAGAGGCTAGAGTTACAGGCAATGTTTAGTAAACACAGGCTATATTGTCTCAGTGGTACCCTAGGGGTGTATGGGATGGTTGGGATAGCTGTTTTTTCCTTTGTTAAACCCTAGGATTGGGTTAGAGATGTGTGGACATACTTCAGTGGGTTCAGTGGAGATATTTTCCTGTTGTCATCATAGGTACAGTCCTGCCTGAGGGAAGCCGATCTCTTGCTCAGGGATAGAACGGTCAGATGTCTGTTGGTTTGATTACATGGACGTGTATCTCTGAATAGTGGAAGGGCTTAAGGCAGTAGTAACAATAGTATAAGCCCTCTGAATGTGAGTTCACTGTACCTTTGCCAAGAGGTCTGGATAACTGCAGGGTTGCTGGTTCAAGCAAGCCCCACTCCAAAGATTCTCCCTCAATCACTACAATGTTATCGATTTGAGTGCAATACCTGAAAAGCACCTTAAAGATAAAGCTATTAATATTATTAGTAATCCTCACTTTACTGCCTAGATTATATTAACAGGTTAAACTTTGACTCCTGAGCCCTTCGAGGGACATCGTTGCCATAGTGACCGTATTTTGTGTATGTACAGAAAATATGCATTCAAGCGTGTTGGGTTTGTATAACAGATCATGTGTGTGTATGCCAATATTATTTATTAATTACAGTAATATATTTAGCTTAGCAAACCTTTAAATCAACTGCATATTTATGTATATAACTTACCATATAGTGTACTCCTGACATCCACACATAAAGCTTATTCCAAAAAAAAAAAATGTGTCAACAGATTTCTGAAAACATGATGTCATACTGTAGTTCTCATTAAACATCAAGGTCACTCTATGGCCCTCAACTTTACACAAACACACTAAAACTATGATACTTGATAATGCAATATCAACTGTCTTATCTCATCTTCTTCTCTTCTCCTGAACCTCATCTGCTCTGACAGGAAATAACAGCACTGGCACAAACTATTTCTAATTAGGTCTCCACCATATTGCTCTCTTCTACAGTGTATTTACAGTTAGTAAAAACGAGGATGCCACTTCAGACTATTGAAATGAAGGAGAGGAGATGAGGAGAGGCAACCACTATAGACTATTGAGATGAAGGAGAGAAGACGAGGAGAGGAGACCACTATAGACTATTGAAATGCAGGAGAGGAGACCACTATATACTATTGAGATGAAGGAGAGGAGACCACTACAGGCTATTGAGATGCAGGAGAGGAGACCACTATAGACTATTGAGATGCAGGAGAGGAGACCACTATAGACTATTGAGATGCAGGAGAGGAGACCACTATAGAGTATTGAGATACAGGAGAGGAGACCACTATAGACTATTGAGATACAGAAGAGGAGACCACTATAGACTATTGAGATGCAGGAGAGGAGACCACTATAGACTATTGAGATGCAGGAGAGGAGACCACTATAGACTATCGAGATGCAGGAGAGGAGACCACTATAGACTATTGAGATGAAGGAGAGGAGACCACTATAGACTATTAGATACAGCCCTGGATTAGAGTAGTATGAAGAGGGGGAGGGGAAGGAAAGGAGATCCCACCTGCAGCAGCCCACCAGACAGACTTGTTAGCTTATTATTAAACGGTTATAACGACAGGGCTGTCTTAAACTGCCACCGGGTTAATGTCAATCTCTTTGGTTTACAGAACCTGTAGAATTCTCTCTTGTGAAAAATGATGTTGTTTGTCATGATGTGTATGAATATTGTGTTTATAGTTATTTTTATAGACTACCCGGCAGGAAACCTTACTCAAGTACACCACAGTGTACAAAATATATTATCTTCCATTTCAATGTATTTCTTGTTGCCATAGAATCCCAATGACACTCTCAAATACTTAAGTATCTTACTGTCTGGCGTAGTGAAAAGAAGCCATCTAGATGAATGTCATGACAACCAAGGCTGACTCATTACAGCTCCATGTTCTGTCTGGCCATGAACGAAGGGTATGCTTTAAAGACACAACAACAGAGAGACATATATGAAGGTTTAACTAATGCACCTAAAATGCCATACAAACAAAACATATTTGACTGTATGCCTTCATACTAGGCTGTCCGTGTATAACACAAGCGTCATAAAATGAGTCAGACATAGCAGACTTATACGTACATGATGTTTCAAATGCCTCACATCAGTTCGCTTCATTTATTCAAGGGCTTCCCAATCAGAAAAGGTTTTGCTTTGGAAAATGATCTGCAAGAGACAAACCTTCGCAGACAATACAACGTCTAAATCAGTCTTGTCTTATTGTGGTGGCTTGTGGGTGGATCATTTACATTGTTTGAGCTTCTCAACATTACCAGCTCTTGCTGGGTTTGGGTCCCCCACCTCACAACCCTTTGACAAGCAGATATTGTTTTGGGGACCCAAAAAATTACTCGAAAGAGTTCGATATGTGGTGGAATATTGCGCCCACATCTATTCACCCCCTTAGCTATGAAAGGACTGTGTTAAAATGCAGCAAACTGCAGTATCAAGGGGTTTCCAAGGACAGCAAAATGTACATTATTGACAGAATCTTTCTTTCTATGTTATCGACATTCACTTTGGGGTATAGGCAGCTCTTTGTCTCTCTAGGGGAAATATTCAGGATACCCGGTGAAAGGGAACTCTCCCTTATTTTGATAAGAATACATATGTGGAGAAACCTTTATCGTTGTAAGAGACAATCTTTCTATTAAACGCAAACTTTAAATGAATTAAATGATTATTTTTTACATAACTATTTTCTCTAGTCTGTGTTGCCTGTCGAACAACAAAGAGATCTCAACAAAGATAAAGATTTATTTACTTTTTATTGTCAAATTAGCAGCCGGAACGTCAACAATAAGAAGACTCCTGTCAATCTCTCTGTCTTTATTATTAGCATAAATATCCCTAGAGGATAAAGTCTTTACCATGTATCGTTGATATCCATTTCACTCTACTCTCTGGGGAATAACGGAGTATATTTCTGCTAATGATGGTCTTATTATAGACACGTCTGCTTCCTAAATCATCTGTGTAGCTAATCATTCCATTGCCTTTAGTAAAAGCTCTAATCATCCACCAACAAAACCATATATTTACTATTTCAGAGTAAACTGTTAACGTACAAAGGATTCATTTTAGATCATCACACTATAGCCATGATCAATCCTAGTAGAATACAATTCAACCCCACAGAATACAGACACCAACCGTCCTATGACTAATAATGACAAGTAACGTAGGTGTGTAACTAATGGTTTATAAAGTGTCACTAGTCTATAAAGTGTCACTTGTCCCCTAACAGAGATATACTGTAAGATACACATGTAAAGCAATACACACCATAGAGAATAAACAGCCTGCTATCGGATCCACCATGTCCTTCCCCCATGTCTTGACAAAGGCCTGTGTGACAGAAATGTTGCATTTGTTATATGTTGGTTTTTAAAAGTCCAATCTTCCCTTTTCCCTCAATTTGTTCCGTTAAAGCTAGAATCTTTAATTGAAACAATAACAAAACGACTCCCCGCCCCGGTTTTGTTAAAAAGCTAAAATTCATAGACAAAGCTATGGATTCAAGGACTGACCATCCATGATATCAAATGTATAATTTTAACCATGTTTTGAAGCTATACAGTGTTTGTTTATATGTACGTTAAACATTGGAGTAAAACGAGCGTATATTTGGGTTCTGATGGGTTATGACAGTTAAACTAAGCTCATGAGGCATTTATAAGTTATATTCTTCAAGAATCAATGATGTAGCAACTAAGTATTCATGCCTCTCAAAATCATACTGTTGAACCAACTCTCTCCTTCCAAATGACATCCTTGGAGAGGCTGTTAGAGTGGAAAAACACTGGACTCACAGAGTCATTTGAGTTGAATCCCATCATCACCACAGCATGTCTCTGAGGATAGTCTTGTGTGTGTTAGCCTCATTAGGATGTCAGGGCAAATGGAGGGGTAGGAGAGGAGGAATTGAGGGTAGAAGAGGTTGGGATAGGAGAGGAGGGATGATGAGGGTAGAAGAGTTAGGGAGAGGAGAGGAGGGATGAGGGTAGAAGAGGTTGGGAGAGGAGAGGAGGGATGATGAGGGTAGAAGAGTTAGGGAGGGGAGAGGAGAGGAGGGATGATGAGGGTAGAAGAGTTAGGGAGAGGAGAGGAGGGATGAGGGTAGAAGAGTTTGGGATAGGAGAGGAGGGATGAGGGTAGAAGAGGTTGGGATAGGAGAGGAGGGATGAGGGTAGAAGAGGTTGGGAGAGGAGAGGAGGGATGATGAGGGTAGAAGAGGTTGGGAGAGGAGAGGAGGGGGGGGAAGGAAGAAGAGGGTAGAAGAGGGGAGGAAGGACATCTTCTATGAATTTAGAACCTTCTCAAATGTACAGTTCCCCTGTTTAGACCATTCCACCTGTTAAGGCAAACATGTATTGTACCTACATTACAAACCTATGAAAAGGTCTTTGTTCACACCGTAGATACATCTCAGTATAGGACCAGTTTACCAGAACGATGCCTATATGATCAATAGCTGAAATTCTATAAATTCTTGATTCTTTAAATAGTGCACTTCCATTATGACCATACAGCTTAATGTTGTAGGTGAGAACCACTAATTAGTGAATAATAAATTAATAAGGTTTTGGGACATTTTCACATTGTCAAAACAATGCATCGGTGGTCAATGTTTTGTCCGAGGCCTAAAGTGAGACTGATTCAAGACCGTGGCAAGACCAAGACTGGGGGGCGAGTGCTAACCTGAGAAGCAGCCTGTCAGTGTCATCATAAAGCAGGGCTGCTCAATGTCGGTTCTGGAGGGCCGAAACACTGGTTTTCATCCAGTCAAGGGACTAATTCAGACCTGGGACACCAAGTGAGCGCAATTAACTACCCGGTAGAATACATCTTTTTTTTTTACGTGTTTCGGCCCTCCAGGACCGGAATTGAACAGCCCTGTCATAAAGATATTTAAATACAAAAGAGAACAAGGTGGCCTGCCAGGCTCCCACACACATGCATTAAGACATAGATTCAAGTACAAGTAACAGCTAATTTACTTGGATACTTTTCATTCAACTTGAATAACAATCATACCTGTCATTATTCTATCGTCATGTTCAGTTACATTAAGCACCCTCCTGACCTGAACAGGCTTCAGATGGAGTATGGAATTAAGATTGCCAGCGAGCAGTATTTTCCTGTTCTATGGTGAGATGCTGTGATTGTGTTGTCCATGTTGTAGTTCTAATTATTTACATTTTAGACACTGTAGGCTTATGGTCCCAATTTTTGTTGCTAAAATTTGCTACAGTCCTGACAGAAAGACACGGAGACCAATCCCAAGGCTGTGTAGAGTCAGTAGCCCCTCCTAAAATAGCAGGCAAGCATTTAGTTTGCCCATGTCCATCCAAGGTATATTCTGGGGGAATTCCCACAACCACAGTTCCACACAATGAAAGGCTTCCCAGTGTCCCTTTATGTCGCTTGTTGAGGTGATAGCAGTCTATGTACAGAAGAGCCATAACGGTGTAGAGAAAAAGTACAAAATCGTGTGTAGTATAGAGCCATAAACCTAGTGAGGGCACCAAGGCAGAACAGCACTGGTGTAGCAGGAGGACACTGAAAGGCAGGGTTAGAGAGAGCGAGAGCATAACAGGGTTGGGCTCAATTCAAAATGTAATTTCAATCGGCCACACCCCACAGGAAGCAGACATTGAATTGAAGGAAGTAGACATTTAATTCAAACCAATTCAAATAAATTTTACTTTGACATATATTTTACCAAAAGCATATGCAACTTATTACTGCAAAGAAAACCCCATTTAAAATATTAACTTGATTGTAACTCAGAGGTCAGGTTAGCTTTAACCTACAGTATGTTATACATGGTATTAGTAACTGTACATTGTGCATAGGCCAAGTGATGTATAGAATAAATTAGACATTTTAATTTAAATAAAATACATTGAATTAAATTCTACTTCCTTTAATTAAAATTCAATTCTGCTTTCTGTGGGGTGTGGCCAATTCAAATTCAAGAATTGAATTGGAATTAAAGACCAATTAACAACTCAATTTACCACAACCCTGGTGCATAACCCAGTTGTCCCTCCCTGAGTGCCTTTAAGAGGATGTTGTACCCTGGCCATAGTTGAGCCCCATTGCTCTACCATTTTGGATCTAAGGTGAGTCCAGTTGCTGAACGGTTAGCCACTCCTCCTATTGTCCTGGTGGGGTCTCGGGTGTCTGGAGGGTCATAGAGCCAGACTGCGGGCTGTAGAGGCGGCTCCCTGTGCCTGCAGTACCACCCCTTGGCACATCTCCCTCTTCTGCAGCTTGTGGTTCTCAAACAGGCCCTCGTTACGCGGCACACCATGGTTCCCATCTGGAAACGTCAGTAACCCTGGACAACACAGACACAAGATGGAGGATGAGACGCTGACTGGAACACTAAAAATAAGAACAGCAAGATGGGGTAGGGGTTGTCTTTGTTTTGCAACTGTTACTCCTATTAGAGACTTGTGGTTTGATAAACATACCATATCCCTCCACACGTCCACTCCTGAACTCTCCTTCAAACTTCATCCCATCAAAGCGACTGAAGACCCCGGCTCCCTGGAACTTCCCCTGGGCAAACTGACCCTCATACCTATGGATAAAGAAGAACAAAATATGAAATGAAGATGTACAGTGTGTACACACAAACACGTACATGCGCACACACACCTGGATCCGTCTGGGAAGAGGAGCACCCCCGAGCCTTGGAACAGTCCATTCTCAAACTGTCCAGCGTAGCACGTTCCATCTGAGAACTTCAGCTGGCCCATTCCATGTCTCCGACCTGAGGGGGGGGGCCGGGCCACGGGGCACAACAGAGCAAGACATCCTTTAAGTTATTAAACACAGAGCCAGAAAATACAACAATCTGAGCCGTTAGATTACTTTAGAAATGCAGCATTTCTTCTTTCCTTTCTTCCTCATCATCGAAAAATTTAACCTACTGCATGACCCAATGCTCTTGAAATTGGCTACTTGATTGTTGAATAATCAGTGCTTTTTGGCACGAGTCCTGTATACACACCATTTTGAACTGGAATCTTCCTTCCCTCTACCAACTAGAGGTTAAGTATATTAGGACAACATCTGCCTACAGTCTCCTCAAAGCAGTCTAATCCAACAGGTTTAGTATATAAGGACAACATCTGCCTACAGTCTCCTCAAAGCAGTCTAATCCAGCAGGTTTAGTATATTAGGACAACATCTGCCTACAGTCTCCTCAAAGCAGCCTAATCCAGCAGGTTTAGTATATTAGGACAACATCTGCCTACAGTCTCCTCAAAGCAGTCTAATCCAACAGGTTTAGTATATTAGGACAACATCTGCCTACAGTCTCCTCAAAGCAGCCTAATCCAGCAGGTTTAGTATATTAGGACAACATCTGCATACAGTCTCCTCAAAGCAGCCTAATCCAGCAGGTTTAGTATATTAGGACAACATCTGCCAACAGTCTCCTCAAAGCAGCCTAATCCAGCAGGTTTAGTATATTAGGACAACATCTGCCTACAGTCTCCTCAAAGCAGTCTAATCCAACAGGTTTAGTACATTAGGACATCTGCCTACGGTCTCCTTAAAGCAGTCTAATCCAGCAGGTTTAGTATATTAGGACAACATCTGCCTACAGTCTCCTCAAAGCAGCCTAATCCAGCAGGTTTAGTATATTAGGATACCATCTGCCTACAGTCTCCTCAAAGCAGCCTAATCCAGCAGGTTTAGTATATTAGGATACCATCTGCCTACAGTCTCCTTAAAGCAGTCTAATCCAGCAGGTTTAGTATATATATATATATATATTTTATTTTTTTATTTTATTTAACCTTTATTTATCTAGGCAAATGACGGCCTACCTACAGGGACAGCCATAGTAGTACGGCGCCCCTGGAGCAAATTAGGGTTAAGTGCCTTGCTCAAGGACACATTTTCACCTTGTCGGCTCTGGGATTCAATAAAGCAACCATTCAACGCTCTGACCACTAGGCTGCCTGCTGCCCGGTTTTGTATATTAGGATACCATCTGCCTACAGTCTCCTTAAAGCAGTCTAATCCAGCAGGTTTAGTATATATATATATATATATTTTTTTTTTTTAACCTTTATTTAATTAGGCAAATGACTTCTATGCTCATTAAAACATGGCTGTGTTGTTTGAGGGAGGTGACCTTTTAAACAAAAAGCATAACATTCTCGTGAATATTATCGTTCCCCCTGGCAGATGTGTTTGGCTGTTCTGCTGCTTGACCTTTGTCTCCCCTACAGGGGTTGTGTCTGAGCTTTCCAGTGTGTGTTTCCTAAAGCGGTTCAAGGCCTAATCCTGGAGATTTGACAGGGCTACGGGAGGTCGGCCTTGACGTGGTGGGTCATGGGTTAAAGGCTAGTTAGGATTTGGCTTAATAGACTACGTGTGTGTATGTGTGTATGTGTGTGTACTTCACACTGGAAGAAGTTAAGCTACACTAAAGCTACCCTTCAATGTGTGTGTGTGTGTGTGTGTGTGTGTGTGTGTGGTTGGAATAATAAGATCAAACACTTTTGGAAATGGGGAGACTATTCTGTTCATTTGTCACATCTGTTTCTATGTTTAAACACCTAGTCCCGTGCCTTACAGGAAGAACACAGGATAGGAGTAAGACAAAGGGTTGTTGAGTTCCCAGTATTACCCCAACCCCCACCCTCTCACTGGTATTCATCCTGCCCAGATTATACGTAATTACTGACACCACGAACTACTGACTACCTAAATACGTACAGTTAAGACATAATAGACACAGGATTCTCTGTTAGTTAAGACACACAGAGAGACAGACACAGGATACTGTTAGTTAAGACACACAGAGAGACAGACACAGGATACTGTTAGTTAAGACACACAGAGAGACAGACACAGGATACTGTTAGTTAAGACACACAGAGAGACAGACACAGGATACTGTTGGTTAAGACACACAGAGAGACAGACACAGGATACTGTTGGTTAAGACACACAGAGAGACAGACACAGGATACTGTTGGTTAAGACACACAGAGAGACAGACACAGGATACTGTTGGTTAAGACACACAGAGAGACAGACACAGGATACTGTTGGTTAAGACACACAGAGAGACAGACACAGGATACTGTTGGTTAAGACACACAGAGAGACAGACACAGGATACTGTTGGTTAAGACACACAGAGAGACAGACACAGGATACTGTTGGTTAAGACACACAGAGAGACAGACACAGGATACTGTTGGTTAAGACACACAGAGAGACAGACACAGGATACTGTTGGTTAAGACACACAGAGAGACAGACACAGGATACTGTTGGTTAAGACACACAGAGAGACAGACACAGGATACTGTTGGTTAAGACACACAGAGAGACAGACACAGGATACTGTTGGTTAAGACACACAGAGAGACAGACACAGGATACTGTTGGTTAAGACACACAGAGAGACAGACACAGGATACTGTTGGTTAAGACACACAGAGAGACAGACACAGGATACTGTTGGTTAAGACACACAGAGAGACAGACACAGGATACTGTTGGTTAAGACACACAGAGAGACAGACACAGGATACTGTTGGTTAAGACACACAGAGAGACAGACACAGGATACTGTTGGTTAAGACACACAGAGAGACAGACACAGGATACTGTTGGTTAAGACACACAGAGAGACAGACACAGGATACTGTTGGTTAAGACACACAGAGAAACAGACACAGGATACTGTTGGTTAAGACACACAGAGAGACAGACACAGGATACTGTTGGTTAAGACACACAGAGAGACAGACACAGGATACTGTTGGTTAAGACACACAGAGAGACAGACACAGGATACTGTTGGTTCAGACACACAGAGAAACAGACACAGTATACTGTTAGTTCAGACACACAGAGAGACAGACACAGGATACTGTTAGTTAAGACACATAGAGAAACAGAGCCACGGGAGACTGTTAGGTAACATATTATGGAGTCAGAGACTCCAGGGGACTGCCTAGGGATGCTAGCTATTGGTAATGAGGATGTAATATCCGACAACTCTGTGGATGAAAATATCTGGCTGATGCTACACCAGAGGATATTACGTTCAAATTATTGATCGTATGAATTGAATAACCTCTGAACTTCAGTGTGAACGGTTCTTAGGAATATTAGAACACAACACGGATTAGAGAATCACCATACTCTCATATATACATGAAGGCCTACATACCAGTATAAAGCATAACGCATTGATGCTTTGGCGCCATATTGATCAGCCACTATATGTACCTACTATGCAGTATAATGATGTCAAATGAAGTGAACTTGATAAAGAAGATTAAGAGGGGAGATGCCTTGCCTTCTTTCCACTCCCCGTGGTACTCCTCCCCAGTGGTGTAGGTGAACGACCCTCTTGTCAGAGTCATGGCTCCTCCGCTCTGCGCATGCACACAAACACACACACGTAAAGAGCACTTCTAGGACACTAGCTGTCTTAACGTAACCCTGACGCTAGTGTGACCTCACAGAGGTACAGTATGTTAAAGTCTAGGGGAGAGAGGGGATAGAGGGATGGATGGTGAGAGGAGGGGAGAGAGGGATAGTGAGATCAAGGGATAGGCTGAGGTCAAGGCAGAGGAGAGGATGGGAAGAAGAAAAAGGATGGGGAGAGAGGGATGGAGAGGAGAGAAGTGAGGAGGGAGGTGTGGGGGCAGTGGACTGGTGCTGAAGTCCAGAGGCACAGCAGGGAAGAGATCAGATCAATAGCTCTCCAGATACTGTACTATCAAATGAATTGTGCACACCTGAGGTGGGCTAGCTAGCCTATGGACAGTGCATCACAAACAAATAAAGCAGGGACCTCTACTGGACTCTACTGGATTTTGAAAGGTTTTTACACACACAGACAAAGGAAAGGGGGAATATGTGTGAGAAAAAGGATTGGCAAAGCTTCCCCTCGTTTTCAATCATTTCTTATCAACGTGCAGCAGGGATATAACCTAATCATTCAGAGAACTTGATCAGGTAGGATATTTGATGCCACATTCCCATTAGCATGTGAGACAAATGCTGCCAATGATGTAATTCAAGTATGAACCCGTTGACACTGGATGAGTAATAAATTATTCAAAGACTCTCGTCTATATGCAAATTAGGCTACAGTGACACCTCTCTCCCAATGCAGCTATATTCTCACCTGTAAAATACACATATCCAGTTGAGTAAGCCTAGTTGATCACGTCTGCCTTCATACATGTTGTCAAAATTCTTATTATTATGTCGCCGGCGTATCGTCTATCATGACTGTAAGGTTATATTACAGTAGCTACAGTAGCTACAGTAACTGAGCCAAGTCCTGAACTGCATTTTATTGACAGTGTACATAGCCTATAATCAAATGACCAAACGGTTTACCTGTGCGCTGCCTTCTCTGTCTCTGAAGCATTAGAATCCACCTTTACGACATTAACGAGTTGGTTTGGCGAGAAGAGAGGAGAGGAGAGGAGAGGAGAGGAGAAGCGCAATTCGGCTGGTGAACATTGTTAGCCTGCCGCTATAAGCTTCAGTGTTCCTGACGCGGACGGTATGGCATCACTATGCGCTCACACAGCCGTGCTGTTTCATTGCAGGGCTTTGGCTGCCGCTCATTTAAACCTTTTTCTGATTGGCTTGATGTGTTACAGCAGTGGTTCCCAGACTGTGTGGCGCGGGGGGTCGGCAGGGTGGCGCTGGGTCACCCACCCAACAAAAAAAAAAATACTATATACAGTCGTGACCAATAATGTTTCCTGAGAACACAGCCATGAATAAAGAATGGTACCAACACATCCTCCAAGAGCAACTTCTCCCAACCATCCAAGAACAGTTTGGTGACGACCAATGCCTTTTCCAGCATGATGGAGCACCTTGACATAAGGCAAAAGTGATAACTAAGTGGCTCGGGGAACAAAACATCGACATTTTGGGTCCAAGGCCAGGAAACTCCCCAGACCTTAATCCCATTGAAAACTTGTGGTCGATCCTCAAGAAGCGGGTGGACAAACAAAAACCCACAACTTCTGACAAACTCCAAGCATTGATTATGCAAGAAAGGCCTGTCATCAGTCAGGATGTGGCCCAGAAGTTTATTGACAGCATGCCGGGGCGGATTGCAGAGGTCTTGAAAAAGAAGGGTCAACACTGCAAATATTGACTCTTTGCATAAACTGAATGTCATTGTCAATGAAAGTCTTTGACACTTACGGAATACTTGTAATTATACTTCAGTGTACCATAGTAACTACTGACATAAAGATCTAAGAACACTGAAGCAGCAAACTTTGTGGAGACCAATACTTGTGTCATTCTCAAAACTTTTGGCCACGACTGTATATATACAAAAGTATGTGGACACCACTTGAGTGGAGTGGATTCGGCTATTTCAGCCACACCGTCTGCTGACAGGTGTATAAAATCGGAACTACTGAGTGCTGAAGCATCTGTCCTCCGTTACAACACTCAGATTGAGAGCCAGGCCTAATCGCCCAACATCAGTGCCCGGCCTCACTAATGCTCTTGTGGCAGAATGGAAGACCGCGCAGCAATGTTAAAACATCTAGTGGAAAGCCTTCCCAGAAGAGTGCAGGCTGTTATAGCAGCAGAGGGGACCAACTCCATATTAATGCCCATGATTTTGGAATGAGATTTTCGACGAGCAGGTGTCCACATACTTTTGGTCATGTAGTTTATATATACAGTATATACAGTATATATATACACTGGGGGCCAAAAGTTTGGAATATTACTCATTCAAGGGTTTTTCTTTATTTGCACTATTTTTTGCTTTGAAGACAAAGCAAAGTAAAGCAGTCATATTTTCACGAAAAAAAATATATAAATGTTAATATGTTAACTTGTAGTGTGACAGCGCACCTGAGCCTTCACAGGACTGTAGTGCGCAATGGGTAGTGCGCCTATTCTTCATTGCGTGCGCGCTCATCTTAATATTACCGCTTCCTCTGCCAACGCGCGCGTTCCCGAGAGGGATCGGTAGAAAATGGCGAGTCTGTGCAAGAGGCAGCAATGCACGATCGAGAGGCGAGGCTTTCGGCAGGATCTTGATTCGTGGCGTCACAAACTCATTCATTGTGTAGGTAAGGATGTTCAGAAATGCACGCCGAAAGGACAGGCGGGTTTTCAGGTACCATTTTCTGTATTTGTTAATTTCTTCGCTATCTACGTTGCTCTAAATATCAGGCTGTGACCATCAGGGGCAACACAGAGCGACTTTTTTTTTTGTCCTCAACTGTTCTATTTCCTCTCGACCGTCACTGTTGAGCGCAATGTAATATTGTTTACGTCGGACTACAGTCACATGGCTCTCTGTTATACGTTTACTATTTATTAATACATTTTTATGTATCTGTTATCCGTGGTTTTATCTGTAGTTATAATTTGTTTAAAGGGCACTGTTAGTTGTAGAGGGAGTGTCAAACCGAGCAGGAATGATGTCTCGACCAATGAGCGCAGATTCCGTTTCATTGCGATGCGCGCTCCCGCTTAATTTTACTGTATTTTGGTTGGGGGAGGGCGATACTCGGGGGTCAACGAGCTTTCATCCAAATCAGCTCTCGGTAGCGCGCATTACTGCAATGAGGAAGTAAGGCTAGACCCTCTGCGTGGGGGGAATTTACTCTTTAAAACGAAACTCGCCAGGCACCACTTTTTGGCTAAACTAAATTATTCTTATTTCCTGAAATGTTTGTCAACATTATGTGTATTCTACTCCATTAGTCTGAAACTGACTTGCAACACCTATGGATCAGTGTGTTCTTGCTCCAAGAAGTGGGATTAGTTTTTGTTGGCATTGCATCAACCTTACCTGAAATAACCTACTAATCTGGGGTGTATTCATTATACCTATTATGTTCCAAAGTGTTTCTTAAACACAAGCAAATGGAATGAAACTGGGAGGGGCCTGCCTACATTTGTCCAAAATAACCTTGTTTTACTTGTTTGGACATTAGTTGTTTGGACTAATGATTACACCTCAGGTTACTATTAGAATCCCCTAAACTGCATTTGTATCCGTGTGTGTGTGCCCTGTGGAAATAACCAGACCCAATTTCTCAGTGACAGACTCGCCTACTTTTAGAAGGAGTTGAACATACTGGCCAAATCATTACAACATTTTGTACCTCTACTTGGAAAGTGGGTTAAATGTGGTGTTTGTTTCACTTTCTGCTGTTCTTGTACAGTGCAGCTTTTTTGTGGGGGGGAAATGCTTTGTTGGTAAGTTACCTCTTCCGTTTAAAAAAAACAAACATACTGCTGTTTCATCACGTGCTTACCGAAGATGACCCAGATCTCAGGTGTCTACTTAAAGCTGCAATATTTAACTTTTTGGCAACCTGTCAAAATTCACATAGAAATGTGAGTTATAGATCTGTCATTCTCATTGAAATCAAGTCTAATAAGCGGTAGGTCTGTTCTATGTGCACTATTTATGTGCTTCCCGTTCTGTTTTTGTTTTTGCGCCTTTTACTTTTGGTTTTGTACACCAGCTTCAAACAGCTGAAAATACAATATTTTTGGTTATGGTAAATGCAGTTGGAGTCTGAAGTTTACATACACCTTAGCCAAATACATTTAAACTCAGTTTTTCACAATTCCTGACGTTTTAATCCTAGTAAAAATTCCCTGTCTTAGGTCAGTTAGGATCACCACTTTATTTTTGAATGTGAAATGTAGAGAGAATGATTGATTTATTTCAGCTTTTATTTCTTTCATCACATTCCCAGTGGGTCAGAAGTTTACATACTCAATTAGTTTTTGGTAGCATTGCCTTTAAATTGTTTAACTTGGGTCAAATGTTTCGGGTAGCCTTCCACAAGCATTCCACAATAAGTTGGGGGAATTTTGGGCCATTCCTCCTGACAGAACTGTTGTAACTGAGTCAGGTTTGTAGGCCTCCTTGCTCGCACACACTTTTTCAGTTCTGCCAACACATTTTCTATAGGATTGAGGTCAGGGCTTTGTGATGGCCACTCCAATACCAAGCCATTTTACCACAACTTTGGAAGTATGCTTAGGGTCATTGTCCATTTGGAAGAACCATTTGCGACCAAGCTTTAACTTCCTGACTGATGTCTTGAGATGTTGCTTCCAATATATCCAAAGAAGTTTCCTTCCTCATGATGCCATCTATTTTGTGAAGTGCACCAGTCCCTCCTGCAGCAAAGCACCCCCACAACATGATGCCACCCCCGTGCTTTACGGTTGGGATGGTGTTCTTCAGCTTGCAAGCCTCCCCAGAAGCTTCTAAAGCTGTGACATTTTCTTTAATTTTCCAAGCTGTTTAAAGGCACAGTCAACTTAGTGTATGTAAACTTCTGACCCACTGGAATTGTGATATAGTGAATTATAAGTGAAATAATGTGTCTGTAAGCAATTGTTGGAAAAATTACTTGTCATGCACAAAGTAGATGTCCTAACCGACTTGCCAAAACTATAGTTTAACATTAAACAAAAAAAAAAGTTTTTAATGACTTCAACTGAAGTGTATGTAAACTTCCCACTTCAACTGTATATTTCACATCGGTTTAGATGGTACAATGATTATCTACACTTGCTTGTTTTGAACTATTCAAATTTTAGCGACCAGGAAATGGCGGAACGATTTCTGCATAGAGTATCATTAATGCAGTGAAATGGGAAGAGAGTGGGTGAAAGAGAAACCGAAACAGAAAGGTCATTCTTGCTGTCCATTGCTCCAGGCCAAGTCAGCCTCTATGGTCAGCCTTCCATCTTTGACCCACAACTGTCCTGTTGTGTTCCCCTGCTGATATGCTTCAGTATGGAGGCCTGGGGAGAGGACATAACAACATCCCCATTATTACAAAGTCAAGACAACACCGCTCTTGTTTAGGTTTTTGGTGGAGATACGAGAGTGCCCCTGCTCGCAACTGACGTTGACGTTTTGTTCCATGTTGTGTGTTGTTTTCATGTGGACACTATAAAGTCATGGAGAGGAGAGTGATTGTCTGTGTCCACCAGCCTCCGTATGCAAACCTGTCTTCACTGTACATGAATCCTCTGTTGTTTTGGCAATGTTTTTTGCATTCCGAATGGTTTGGAATAGCCTGACAAGAACCATTAACGGCAGTGAAATGTCGAGGTTTCTGAGTTATAGTTTCACCTTTTATTTAACCAGGTAGGCCAGTTGAGAACAAGTTCTCATTTACAACTATAGTGCAGCGTTTTATTTAGTCTCTCCCTGTTGCAGACAGTCGAAAGGTTTCCTCAAAGCAACAGTCTCTGTACGATCATAGAGCTTTCAACTGAAGCCACGGCTAGTTCTAATTCTTAAGGATTTGTTTTTGAAGAGTGGCGCAGCAAAGGCACTGCATCTCAGTGCTAGAGGCTTCACTACAGACCCTGGTTCGATCCCGGGCTGTATCACAACCGGCTGAGATCCGAAGTCCCATAGGGCGGCGTACAATTGGCCCAGCGTCGTTAGTGTAGTGTTTGGCCAGGGTAGGCATTCATTGAAAATAAGAATTTGTTCTTAACTGACTTGTCTAGTTAAATACAAAAAAGTATGGCTAGGGGCTTCAGGGCTAGGTGGAGGACCCCAACCCGCCCAAATAATGGTATGGGAAACACTGTTGTGGTGTCTCCAAACAAAGACATGGTTGGCTGTTAGAAACATTGTTTAGTGGATAAGAGCCTGTTCTGAGAGCTAGGCTAGAGTAGCTCCTCCTTCCTAATGACGTTGTTTATGTTTCTTCAGAAGCCATTGGTGTGACCCCGGGCCTGTGTTATTACAGAGGATGCGCTTAGACTACCAGTGCACAGGCTCTACATATTTACATTAGCAAAAATGTTTTCCATTTGACATGGTTATAAACCGTTTAGCTTTTTCATTGTTTCATCTTCATGCCTTGAATACCCTGCTTATCAGTACTTCACCCATAGTTATGTAGGCAAGCCCAGTTTGCAGAATTCCCACAATAACTAGGCCTTCATAAGAAGCCATTTCTCTCTGTTTCTCTCTCTTTCTCTCTCTCTTTCTCTCTCTCTTTCTCTCTCTCTCTGTGTGAATGAACGAACAGACAAAGCCTGCAGCTTACATCCCTGCTAAAGCATTTTCTTAATGGAAGGCAGAATCCCCCACCTTACCCACGGATCATCCTTTATTATAACCATCATTTGTTCACAAAGGAAAGGGAATGATGCTGTTTTCATCACTTTACAGGTAGCCTAGATTGTATGTCGTTAGGCTACTTTGTATCAATTAGCACCGGGGTATTCAACCGGGGGTCCGCAGCCCCCTAGGGATCTGCAAAAAGATATTTCGAAAAAAAAAGTTACACCCACTGGAGTATCTGACATAGGCTTTGAAAAAGCACATGCGAATAGGCTACCAGTTCGCCAAGTGCTGCTGGTAAGCTTTCTTGACTTGAACAACACATGGCTAACCTTTGTTTCACTGCTGTTAGTGAAAATGTGTTTGGAGTTACCTTTTCTAGCTAATAGGCTATGTTAGTTTACACTTCCTCCACCAATTTATCTCCCAAATCTATAAATGATTTAATGTTGATTACTTCTCCTTGCCATTATCGTTCACCTGATGATAAGATAAGACGTCTTGTCTGGGACAATTGATAAAGAAAAAAAGTTGGACAAGAAGAATATACATTTCAAATCAAATGTATTTATAAAGCCCTTTTTACGTCAGCAGATGTCACAACGTGCTATACAGAAACCCAGCCTAAAACCACAAATGGCAAGCAATGCAGATGTAGAGGCATGGTGGCAAGAAAAACCTCCTTAGGAAGAAACCTAGAGAGGAACCCGACTGTGAGCATTTGTGGGTTCGATTACAGGCTCAAAATGGCCAGAAACAAAACTTCCTTCTCAAACTCGTCAGTCTATTCTTGGTCTGAGAAATGAAGGCTATTTCATGCGAGAAATTGCCAAGGAACTGAAGATCTCGTACAATGCTGTGTACTACTCCCTTCACAGAACAGCGCAAACGGGCTCTTAACCAGAATAGAAAGAGGAGTGGGAGGCCCCGGTGCACAACTGAGCAAGGGGATAAGTACATTAGTGTCTAGTTTGAGAAACCGACGCCTCACAAGTCCTCAACTGGCAGCTTCATTAAATAGTACCGCAAAACACCAGACTTTTGAACGGTAGTATACATGTACAAATTACCTTGTCTAACCTGTACCCCACACATTGACTCTGTACCGGTACCCCCTGTATATAGGCTCATTGTGATTTTATTGTTATTTTTTACTTTAGTTTATTTAGTAAATATTTTCTTAACTGCATTGTTGGTTAAGGGCTGGTAAGTAAGCATTTCATGGTAAGGTCTACACATGTTGTATTCGGCGCATGTGACAAATAATAATGTGATTTGACATGATGGAGGCACCAGAAAATGTAGCCAAACTTTAATGAGACTTTTAATTACATAAATACAGGCTAAACGCCAGTCATGTCAGACAAAGATAATGAAGGATAATTAATTTCCAAAGGCTTTGCTCTGTCGATGTACTCAAGGCACAGTTGCGGTCAAATGGTCACAAGACCCAGGGAGTGAAGTACAGTGCCTGTTACGCACATCACCCACCTTGAATCTGAGCGGAGGTGGTCAAGATTTTGAAACTATTTAACCATAAACTTAATTGTTTAAAACCTGAACATTTTGTAATTTTATGAAGTACGTCTCACCTTGTTTCAAAGTTGCCTAGCCCCCCCGCCCCCCCTTAATGTAATTGAAACCATCATTTTTCTCATGTTCTAATGGTTTTCAAACCAACATTTTATTGTCCAGCAGCCAAAGTGATAATGACTAACCCATGCTAGTTGATGCAGCTTTAGACCTCCCCTCGTTCTTAATTTCAAATGGATATTTTCATATCGGTCACATGAAACCGCTCGTGCATGCGGTGCGCTTTTGAGAACAGTGTTTTCCCGCTAATTGCATTATGGAACATTTGCATTTAACAACCATTTGTGTATTTTTGAGCATAGATGGATACAGTTGAAGACTGAAGTTTACATCCACTTGGGTTGAAGTCATGAACTCATTTTTCAACCACTCCACATATTTCATGTTAACAAACTATAGTTTTGGCAAGTCGGTTAGGACATCTACTTTGTGCATGACACAAGTAGCCTCATTGTAATGACAGTAGACTATGCCATAGGTCAGGTCGGCTTTACAGCGAGATGCACCAAAACACCAACATACTTTATCACATGGCCTTTTAACTTGGTTTTACCTAGAGACCTGCTTGTGTGTCAAGGCTTTAGTCTCCTTAGGTTTTGTTATTTTAAGAGCAGCATTACACCATTGGACTGTCAGGTTGCATCACATTAGGTTTAGGATGGTTTAGTGGAGTGTGTTTGTTTCCCTCCCAGAATGCTGTAACCCTCGACATTGTCACTTCTGTTACTGACGCGTTACGTCACTTGGGTAACGGCACATTGATTTCGAACCCGCGTTGTTCCAGCTCTACAGGACAGCGCCCTATACGATATGTTGAATGTCCTGTAGAAATGGGCTGACCCAATTTGGCCGATAAGCTGTTGGTCGACCGAGACTTCTTTAGTCGAGCAATCACTATTTAATTTTAATTTTATTTGAATGGTGCACGACACCTGTCTGATTGGCGCCTGTCTCAGTGGTCTTATCCATTGCGGGGGCCACGGAATGGCACAGTTCACTCTGATGTGCTACTGAAATTGTATATGATTTATATAAAAAATAATGGTGCAACAGTAATAAATCAAATATTTTATAACAAATGTACCTTTTCCCGCATTGTCCGCAGTTCTGATACAATTTGTTAGTGTGCCGTAGAATTGGCACCTTTCCCTGTGTTGCTATTTGCATAATAGTAAAGTTATCCCACATATTGGGATTGAGAACAATGCAGCGGAGGAAACAGCCCTTACCTTAGCCTTATTGTCTAAGAAAATTTATTAGAGCGGAAACCCCAACTTAATTAATTAGGTCTATAATCAATAGCCTAACTGTTAAATGTGCCTGGGTTTATAAATCATCCATATACATCTACAGAAATTAGAGACCGCTTGCTTCTGTTGCCTGTTTGAGTGTTTGTTTAATAGACTACACCAAATCAGTAGGCTAACAGCACAGTTTGTCATACATAGTGTGCATGCAGCTCTCGCACCCTATACCCTCTTTTTTCTTCTTGATCTCCTTGTTATTATTACAATTATTATTATGAAGTAATATCGTTATCATTAGGAGTCTTTGTATAGTAGCCTTGTATAACCACCACCGAGGTGTGTGTGTGTATATGCTACTGAATCAATCATTTGTTCATGCCATCACACAGCATACAAGACGTTCATGCTTTGAATTGCAATCAAGTATTTTAGTTTTTAAATTAAATAATGAAGGGAACTTTGAATAATTAGCCTAAACACTAAATAAACCACAATTCACAAATGCATGCAACTGTTTTTAGTCTGCTGTAATAAAGGCTTTTATATATATATTTTTTTCATTAGAACAGATTGGTACACTTATTTAGTGTTCTTTACACTGTTCCAAATGATAAAGAAATAATAATATTGTAATCTAACAGTAACTGTTTGACACACATAATACTCATGCAATGCTTGGTCCTATACCCTTCTTGATATCCAGTAGTTTCTACAGCTAAGTCAAATGTCTTCCACAGATCTGACTTCCCCTTTCCCTCCTGAGCAACCAGTAAACATTTGCCCGTTTCAAATTAATTTTTCATGTCCTCCACATCCATTTTGCTGTCGACATTACTGTGTTCGGAGTTTGTTATAACCAATTTATTGATGAGATTATGATGGGCTATAGATCAGGCCCTATTTGTCACATGCATACGATGCTTACATGTTTCACGTAAAGAGAGCAAGGGTTGAGGGAATAGGGAATGTTTTTCCTTAATATATTAGGGATTTCAGTAACAACTTTAGTCAAACAAGTAAGAAACTAAATGGCTAAAATTATGTTGCAGCTTCAGCACTGCAGTAGGGAGGAGAGTGAGACGACAACATGCGCCAGTCACACAGGCACTTGCTGTCATTTTTAACACAGTGTGACCATTGGGCTCTTGCTTGAGTAATTTATGTCTTAATTATTTAATCAAACGGTGTGCTTAAAGCCTCAGACAAGCTCAGTGCACATGGGGTGTGTTTGTCAATATATGGAAAAATACGTTTAAACATTTCGACTTTATTTTTTTGTCAAACCCTAATAAATATGAATGTTCAGGCTAATACATGAGCATTAACTACACGATTAGGCTGTTCTCAGGTCGAAGCAATATAGCATGGACTAGAATCCTTGCTGCTCTGTGCCCCTAGCCCTGTACGCTTGGCTTTAGTGTGCTCTGATGGTCAGAGAATTTTGTATCTCTACTCGGCCCCTGTGTATCCAATTAACTTATCTGCAATGAGCCTTGCTCTATGTTTGTGTGTAAGATCAGCCTCACTGCTACATGTGAACATCATATATTAAAGCTTCATCATATTATGAAGCCAGACTGTAACTTGTGTGTGTTTTTAGTTATACTGATTCCTTTCTGGTGATCTTGGCTGAAGGAGAGACTCTCCCCAATTTGGCTTTTGTTAAGATCACCTCTGTTTTCTCCCTGTGAAGGCTGCTTAGGGGAGAGTAAATGTCAGCCATAACCCTATACTGTCTGGAGTAGAGAACAGTGATTTGGGAGAGAGAGGGAGCATGGTACACTGCCCCTAAGCAAGAGGAGAGGCTGTACCTTGATGATGAAACTTTGCATACTGTTTGCATTTGGAGAAGGGAGTGAGACGTGCCTCAGTGCATGACGTTGTAACATTTTCTCCAGCTCAAACACACTGTGGTGTAAGAAGGTCTTAGACTTAGACCCTTCATTTTACTGCTTAGAAATTGCCAGGATTTGAAAGTAGGCTAGAGAGCGTGCCCTCTCCCTTTTTGGATTTGGGTTCACATAGGCTACTGAATCAATTGACTCAAAATAGCTGCTGTTGTGTCAGATATGTAGGCTGATATGTAGGCATCTTTCCTCTAGTTTCACTCTTCCTCATAATCCAGCCATCATAACCGATAAAGCCAAAACAGACCCGTGCACGAACACCGAAATATAACGATCCAGTATTATCAGTCAGATTTTTATTTTTCTGTCAACACTGTCAGCAAGAAACTCTCAAACAGGGATGTGAACGTTGAAAACTTTTTTTTCTCCCAAAAATTTAAATCACAGTGCAGTTACACAACTAACACTTCCTGGTCATCATAATGGGGAAAATAAAAATTAAACAATGCTGTAATGTTAGTAGGAAGAGAACTACTTTATTAACCGGCTCTGTAACGCATGAGGGAGTGCGAGAGGCAGAGCAGCAGCTCAAATGTGAGTGACGGTTGGAGAGGTGGCAACCAAGTCGACTCGCGCTGGTAGACTTAACCTATTGCTAGTTATTTGTCATCTCAACTGATTACATAGTGGCCTTGACTGCATCAAACCTAGAGTAGTTAAGCTAGCTAACTTTAGGTAGTGGCACTCCCAAGTGGCGCAGGGGTTTAAGGCATTGCATCTCAGTGCTAGAGGTGTCACTACAGACACCCTGGGTAGATTCTAGGCTGTATCACAACCGGCCATGGTTGGGAGTCCCATAGGGCAGCGCACAATTGGCCCAGCGTCGTCCGGGTTTGGCCGGTGTAGGCCATCATTGTAAATAAGAATGTCAGGCTCTGGTCATAGGGAAGCATTTTGCTCCTCTAGTTATCTTTGGTCAGAGCTTGACAGATCTAGGGTTTGTGTTTCTATGTGGGATTTGTGTTGGTCCCCAATTAGAAGCAGCTGCTTGGCATTGTCTCTAATTGGGGGCCATATTTAAGTTCTGGGTGGATCATTTGTTTTTGGTTTAGTGCTGTATTAGCCTACCGTGTGTTACGTTCGTGTTTATCTCTTTGTTATTTTGTGCAGTTGATTTAATAAACATCATGTCTCACTACCTCAGCACTGCCACTCACCACGTTCGGGACAAAGAATTTGTTCTTAACTGACTTGCCTAGTTAAATAAAGGTTAAATTAAATGGTCAGCAATTTACTTTCATTTTGATATAGGGCCACCTGCTGAACTGTAGGCCTATGTTAACGCTATCACGGTCTAGCTTTTTTATTTATTTAACCAGGCAAGTCAAATAAGAACATTCTTATTTACAATGACAGCTTGGGGAGAAGGGGGTCTCCTGTGGGGACAGGGGATTAAAAATAAACAGACACTGGAGACGGGGCACAAAGATCCTGAAAATTGAACGTACCAGGGTTTTTTTAATTGAGGAAAAAAAATTAAATGGTGGGATACCTTTCTTTGTGATACTAGCCTGAATCTTTTACAATTGGCCTTAATACATTTTCTCTCATTAGGTTAGTAGTGTAGCCAGGCCTAATGGTTATTGAATCATAAAGTCTTTGTTCCACACTTCTTTATATATCTGGTTATCCACAGCAGCCTCATTCATTTCTTCAATTAATTGGTTAGGCCTAATGGTTTATCAGGTGGTCACAATTCCTAGGAGAACTCTCATGTCACTGGATTTACTGCTTCCTTCCTACATTGGATAACATGCTTGTGTGAAAGTAATATTTTTTTTCCATGTGTTTTTATTGTATTCAGCACCACCACACCCACTACTCAATGCTAAATGCTCCACGAGTTAGCTTTGTTTTGCTTAAAGCAGTGGTGTCAAATTCATTTTTGCCCCGGGGGGGCCGCATTCGGTCTTCAACGAGGTCCAGGGGGTCGCATTGAAAATGTGTTATTTGCTTAAAATAGAACTATCATTTTTTAAAATGTTTGATGCTCTCTGGCTGTTTAGCTTTCATTTCGTTGATTATTAGCAAGCAGGATGCAGTAAAGAAACAGTATTAATGTAGGTCCATTATCATTTCTACACAGTTTCAATTTGTTCTTAGTCATTTTAAAGTATATTGAGTTTTTATTTGTTTTACTCAAACAATTGGGTTGGGCCACCTCGCAGGCCTTATGTTTGACACCCTTGGTGTAGAGTAGCAGCTACCTGAAGTAGCATATTTTATTTGTAGAACACAGTTTTCTGTCTCCCTCCCTCCCTCCCTCCCTTTGCTGGAAATTTTAGGCTGCTGCGTTCACCAAAATGTTTAAGTTTTTATAGGCCTAACTGTTTTGTTTCTTCAGAATTGTGTTTATTAACCTAGGTGGTGTTTATTAGGCATAATCCTAGTAAAATCATTGTTGTGGGTATGATCGATCACCTTGTAAAGTAGGTCGTAAGTCTCCTGATTCATCAAAAATGGGAGGAAACTTAGTCTTGTTTCTGTGTTATAGTCCACTAACTGTGGTGGTTATTACAGTGTTCTAGTACCCTGAGCTCATTGTTACTGACAGCCCATTAAAGGTGCTACACATCAGATATATTTGGGAAATTTGTTGCGTTGTAATTTCAGAATTGATATATATCTTTTGGAACCCACCAGTGTTGTGATTGGCTGTGATATTCACCTATTGATTTCTCTGGCTGAAACAGAATCTGTTGTCAAGCTGGTCTGACTGTTCACAAAATGTCAGTTTGTGAGAACATTCACTGGTGGACTTTCTTTACAGCAATTTGGATGGTACGCTGATTTCCTACACTATTCATTGCTTGTTTTCTCACAAACTGAAATTGAGGTAAGTGTAGAATTTCAGCAACTAGGAAATTAGCGGTTTCCCCTAGATAACACAGCCACAAAGTCAGAACGGCTTTCCCAGTTTGGCAACAGATGTTGCTCCGCCGGAAGAGAAATCAATTGGCAAATTCCTCAGTCAATCACGTCACTGGCAGGTAAATAATATTGTAAAACACTATCATTCCACAATTGGCGGTAGATATATTATTGCACCTTTTTAATAGTGCATCACTGTCTCATGTTTAAATGCCCTAAAATGAATTCCTGAACAGTGGATTGATTTAATGCCTCGGATCTGTCAAACCAAAGTGGATGACCTATTTTCTCTCTCTGCCTCTGAAATGTTCCCGATATGGGATTGGATGGTTGGGTTAGCTAGCTGCTGCAGATGAAGTCCTGTTAACCCAGAAACCGCTCATTCCGCCATCCCTTCAACTAAGGGCTATAGCTGTATTTACCACTACTTTTATTACAATTTTTCCTCACATTTTGTTCTGAAGGAGGGGGTTGTAATTGGGGGGGGGGGGGGGGATGAGAGGGATGCAATCGTAGGGTTGTTCCGCTTGTGGAAACATTAGTAAGTATATGTATTTAAAAATGGACTAACAACATGTTGTGTTTAGTATGTGTCCTGACACAGTATTTTCCAGTGACGTAACTTGTGGAAAGTGTTTAGGGAGTGTGACTTGGGCTACGTAAATAAGCAAATGACAAGATATTAATTATATCCTAGTAGAGTACTACTAAAAAATGTACTTCTTACAACATAGACATACCTCTACATAGCCTATGCAGCTACTCTGTCCTCGATTTGCCATTGTACCAAAACAACAACAACAACAACGGTAAACGACACAGCCTAATGTTTATTTTTTTTCCCTGCGTGTAAGGGTTTTGGAACTATGGCGATGGTCTTTACAAGGGCGTGTTTTGGGGTTGGGGACGAACTACAGTCAAGTGGAGAGATGTTGCCTCTGACCTCTTAACCGCATCAATGGGATTAACCATGTAGTTTAGGAGGTAATACATTGACCTGCACATAGCTGCTTGGATACTTATTATATTATGTTTTGTAGACAAGGGAGATTACTACTCTGTCTCTATAGGTGAGTGAACTGACTCCAGCTGTGGCTTTGGAGGTTGAGAAGAGGGTCTTGTGTTCACTATATAGCCTAGCCTACTAATTGTATGTGTGTCTTTCAGGGCTGGCACAATAATTGTGTAACTGACAATTACTCGTTAATATAATCGCCATAATCGTTAATATATTATTTTAATATATTTTTAAGGGGTAACATTTTTATTGTCCAGTTGCCTTTGATCAGAACAGTATGTCCAGAAGGGTCTGATGTTGGACAGGACAGATATCCTGCAGTAGTATTGGCTGACTTATTGACCCCAGGCCTGAAGTACAGGTATAGTTGTCCCGTCCCTCTCCTCTGACCATTGCTCCAGCATGTTAACACACCCAACTGTGTAGTGTTTCTTGCTTGACCCTTGTCTGCCAGTATTGTTAAAGTCAAAACGTACGTGCATTCTGTTAATGTGTGTTTTTTTCGGGGGAGATTTCATGAGGGGAGCTTCAAGATGAAATGGGAAGTCTGTGTGGTTGTGGAGAATTAGGTTAGCTAGGCCTACATAGGAAGGATTGGTGTTTTGGGGAAAATCAAAGTTTTTAATGACCCTTCGAATTATACTTTTTTTTACATTGTTTGCTAGCTCTGCTGGTAAAAAAAATGCTATGAATACAACTCCCATCTGCTGTCGACATCCGGATACGATTTGAGAGCACTAGTTGGCTCCAAAACGTGGTTATATAGCTATGACTGCATGCTGACAGGGAATTCGGAGGCATTCAGTGGCTAGCTACACTACAAACACATTTTTTACCAGTTTCCTGTGAAGCAATTCTAATGACTGTCCACCACCACCAGGGTTGGATAGGTTACTTTCTAAATGTAATAGTTACAAGTTACCTGTCAAATTGTAATCAGTAACGTAACTTTTGGATTACCCAAACGCAATCTGATTACATTCTGTAACTTTTAGATTACTTTCCCCTTAAGAGGCATTAGAAGAAGACAATGTTTGTTACCAATTGAACAATATATATTGCAGGATAAATCAATGTTAAAGTTTACATAGCTGGCCATATACACTATGTAGATCAATAATAAGTTAAATCCTTATCGCCGTCATCCTTACCTCAAGCATTTATTCTAGTTGGATAATCTTTGGATGCCGACAGCGGTCGCAGCATTGGAAGACATAGCTTGGACTGTAGCCTACAAAAGCCTATTCCTGCTCTTTTCCCACGATCCATCAAACACATTTCGTGTTTCATCATAGTGGTCTCTGACTTGTGGTCAGACTCGCTCAAGTGGAAAAAAAACTTAAATTTGCGGCTTTTTTCAATGCTGATTTGAATGTTTTTGAGAGAACAACAATTTTATTTCCGCAAACATTTCTGAATTTAAAAGTAATCATTCGTTTTTCAAACGTATCTGTATTCTGATTACAATATTTTTGTTGGTAACGGATAAGTTACTGTTTTTATTAATTTTATTTTTTTTGTAATACCTTACATGTAACGGATTACATGTAATCCGTTGCTCCCCAACCCTGACATATATATATATATATATATATATATATATATATATATATATATATCCAAAAGTTTCCTGATTAGCAAGGGATAGTCTGTGTTTAATTTCATTGTGTGTTAGAAACACAGTTCGAGATCATTGTGAGGGGATTTCGCCAGTGGTTGAATGGGGAATTGGGCTTCCCAGGAAAATGTTGTCCGAAGTTGCAATAGTAACCAAGGGGGGCGGGGCTTACCAAAGGGTCAATTGGGCCACTTGGCAGAAGCTTTTTGGGCCTCCAATGGATAGAATTCCACAACACTTGTAGAATTCGTATTTTGGCGATTCGTGGGTTTATGGAATGTTCTGTTTATTCATGGTATGCATTGTTCTGTTTCCACAGGTTTTGAGAGCATTCTAGAAGGGTTGTTTGGGACGGGGTTGGTGGAGGACCTAACGTTATTTAAAGGTGAGTCTACATGTTGCACTGACTGACACACAAACCAACATCACAGTTACGCTCATTAAAACTGAAATTATGTCCATCCCATTGATAAGGACAAATAGTTTTCCAAGACTCCTGATCTGAAACCTGCGTTGATTTTGTTAACAATTCCAGAGTCAAACATGCCAAGAGGTGCTGGGATAAGTATTTAGTATTCTAGTAGGCCTATTTCCCCCCACCCCCCTATCACAATGCAGTGCTATTGTACCATGTGGTACACTTTCACATTCACTCCCTGTTAGACAGTTCTCTTGGCTGCTCGAAAGAGGGGCATGCTTTGTCTACATATGAAGTTTGGAGCCAATGTAAAAGCCTGTACAGTTCTTTTAGACATACTGACACAATGAAAGGCTTTATTGGGGGTTTTGACGACTTCTGCTTGAGAGCTGTAAACAACTAAACTGGACTACAACACCATTTGTTTTGGTTCGAAGCAAAAGACTACAATATAAGCAATACCAAGAAAATGATGGGGAAGATAGTGGGGTTACAAAAAAAACATGCGATTTCAGCTAAAGCTAGAACACACTGGGCTCCATTCAATCTGTCATAATCACCAGGAGGAGTGAACACAGGCAGCCTAATTCATATTTTTGTTCCACTAATTGGTCTTTTCACCAATCAGATATTTTGGGGGAAAATATCAGAATTGGGCTGCTTGTGTAAATGCAGTTTAAAAACCTCCTAATACTGCAAGAATGCATTATTGTGCTCAACAAACCATAGAACTCAAACATGCTCTTTTATTTATATATTTTTTTATTTTACTAGGCAGGTCAGTTAAGAACAAATTCTTATTTACAATGACGGCCTACCCCGGCCAAACTCTGACGATGCTGGGCCAATTGTGCGCCGCCCTATGGGACTCCCAATCACGGCCGGTTGTGATAGTCTGGCCATAAGGTTACCAATTTGAATTAAATACTAGTACCTATTCTTTAATTTCTATACTTGAGTTCATTTATTTAAAAAAAAAATACTGGATTTTATGTTAGTGTAATACATTGCTAATAGAACATTGAGAAGACAATATTAACTTTGGAGAGTGGTTGACGATAAGCTTAATTTCTCTCTTTAATATAGATTTAACAGGCAGTAGACCTAGTTCAACAGTGAATCAATATGAAACTTCCAAACGCCTCTGACTAGGTATATTATTGTATGCAATTATTAAGGTATGCTCTTTGCTGAAGGTTAGTAGGACTCAAAGCAAATGGATATCCATGGCAACCGACAAACCAGGCACCAATTTGCGCCACTGACACCATTTGGTGACTTTTGTTGTGTTAATGGTCTGAGATTAACTCCTTGTACTTGTCTGTTCATGTTATTTTATTTTGTTCTCCTAGGGTAGCAGGTAGCCTAGCGGTTAGAGCATTGGGCCTTGAGCAAGGCACTTAACCCAAATGTTCTCCAGGGGCTGACCCTGTAGGTAGGCCATCATTGTAAATAAGAATTTGTTCTTAACTGACTTGCCTAGTTAAATAAAGGTTAAATAAATAAAATTAAAATTAAATGAATCCCCAAGGTTTTTGCCCTAACACTACACAGCCAATTATTAAAAGCTTGATGCTTAGTTGATTATGTGAATCGGCTGTGTAGTGTTAGGGCAAAAACCAAAACGTGCACCCCTGAGGTCCTGAGGATAGAGTTTGGGAAACACTGCTCTATTCTAATGTAGTTATTCATGTAAGACACCAAACAATCAGTTGTGACTATAGTGCATAATATAGGCGAAACTTTGCGTATAACTTAGAAATCAAAATAAGAATATATTTTTTTTAATTACCAGTCAATGTCTACTCATGTTGTCTTTCTACAATAAGCGGTGGACTCTGACATCTGTGATCCATTTAAGTATAGTGGACTGTGTCAGCGTAGCCAAGATTTCTATAGGTTTTCTTTTGTTGCCTTGTTTTTCACCATCTTAGACGTATTTTGATATTCTACACCGTTAGCCTGTCCTTTCCTTAATGTCTTCTCATGGATCCACAGACTGGGAGCCTGAAGGCGTGTCAGACTGGTCATTTGCCGAGAACTGCCTGTTCTGTTGCTTAAGACGAGACAAAGTCAAGGTAACCACTCTTCTTTTCACGTCTTTCTCTTTCTCTATTGTGTCTTCTGCTGTTCCACCCCTAGGTGAGTATGCCTGGTGCATTGTCACACTACAAAAGCAGCAGCAACATTGTCCTTTTTAGAAGTACCTTCTTGTTTTTGATTGAATGATTAGACGATTTAGAAATGGAATCATTCAATTCTCTCGCTCTTTCTCTCGTAACTGTTGTACATGTACCTATCTGCTGTGAAGTGGTATTAATATTTTGAAAGAGCGAAGGCTACAAAGAAACTACATTCAGAACTGATTGTGGAACAACTAGGGCTAGGATGTATGAATAGGTATTTTTCTGAAAGGGACCTAGAGGAAGTAGCTATAGCCTCATTTATTCTGAAAGAGAAAGATTCAGAGCTTGAGGAACTTTACTTATGAATTGTTAGTATTATGAAACGTGGAACTGGCTTTGAAGCCAGATTTTGAATTTGAAGGCCATACAGACTGTATAGAATCTAATGGAGGCGGATTGGAGGGAAGTTTGCTCAAACTTCCCCCAGCAACTGGACCTTTACAGAAGCAGAGCTGTGTCCATGAAAGCAGATCTGCACTGGAAGAGAAATAAAAAGAAAAAACGGCCTCATTCTCCCTTTCAGCCTGCCTTCTGTACCCTTCTAAAACAGTGGTTCCCAAACTTATTTTGGAACTCAGTCCAGCTTTCAACTTAATCTTGAAAGAGTTAATAGTAGAATGTGCTATTTTGAAATTGGGTAGTGCATCATCAGTTTTCCTCTTCATGTCAGTCGTTGCGAACATTTTTTAGAACTTTTCAGAAATGTCCAGATCAAATAGTCCATGTCAGCTATCATTTTTTTGCTAGGTTTTTTTTAGCCTATAAATGTTGGTTTTAATGTTTTGAGTCACTCAAATATCAAATGAATACACATTAGACGTGGCATAATTTATAGAATTGCACGAAAATCTGCTTTAAAACTAACCCCAAAAAAAGTCTCTGCACACCAAGACAAAATGTGTGGAATTGCAGGAAAATGTTATCTTCACCAATACGAGGGGTGTGAACCATTTGTGTCATGAACAGTTCCCCAATGCTGGAAGGGGGGTCTGAGTGAAAATTTGAGAACCCCTGATCTAGGAGAACATAGACATAGCCCCTACTACAGATACAGGCCAGGGTCAAATGCAGTCTTTTGTAATTTCATATTTTTTTTAAATCACCACTGTCTAATAAATGACTATCATTTTATTCCCTGAGCCTCCTTCGGCCTTTTGAAATGCTTAGTTTGATCATGTGGGCGTTAGGAAGATATTTACATACACCGCCCTGGTTGGCTGATAGGATGGTCTAGAGCCCATCCTCTTACCTAGATGAACAGTCATTGGACTATTATAATCCGATAACATTGATGGCATGATGTGGGCCAGAACAGGCTGAAGTTCTAGGCATTGCTTTTTTTCGAACAGCTCTGACACATAAAGGGCATATCATAAAAAAACAGGAAAATAATATATTTAATGGTACTGCACCTTTAAGGTTACCATTGGGGTTGGAGTTAATCTGATCCTAGATCTGTGGTTAGGGGAAACTTCGATCTACCACACGCACTCAGCTAACACATACAGCACATCCTTAGCTTGCTCTGTGATAAATCTGCCACATAATTATTCAATAGTCTTTCCAGAGATCCACCGGTATGAGCATTGTGTAGGGGTCTTTATAATGATGAAGATGACAGGTGCTCTTAGAATACACTCCCCAAGATGTTATATTAATTTGTCATATGCCCCATCTTGTCACTCATGCAGAAAAGGTATTTATATATTTTTATAAACTGGTTGGTTCGAGTCCTGAATGCTGATTGGCTGATAGCATGGTATATCAGGCCGTATACCACGGGTATGACAACCATTTATTTTCACTGCTGTAATTAAGGCAGGTAGCCACTAGGCGGGTAGCCTAGTGGTTAGAGTGTTGTGCCCGTAACTGAAAGGTTGCCGGATCGAATCCCCGAGCTGACAAGGTAAAAATCTGTCGTTCTGCCCCTGAACAAGGCAGTTAACCCACTGTTCCTAGGCCGTCATTGTAAATAAGAATTTGTTCTTAACTGACTTGCCTAGTAAAATAAAGGTTAAATAAATAAAATAAAATAAGTTGGTAACCAGTTAATAATAGCAATAAGGCACCTCGGGGTTTGTGGTATATGGCCAATATACCACGGCTAAGGGCTGTATCTAGGCACTCTGTGTTGTCGTGCCTTAGCCGTGGTATATTGGCCATATACCACACCCCCTCGGGCCTTATTGCTTAAGTGTGTGTCTACCATACGCCACAGCATGTCACTGCTGCTGTTAAGGTGCTATTCTGGATGTTTCTCCTTCACCTAAGCTCTTTCTATCTTCTCCCAGGAGCACTTAGTTGGCCTGAGCAACCAGGGGTCGGAGTGTGGGGCTAAATCCCTGCTGGTCAAAGACCAGACCAAGATCAACAGACTCGAGAAACAAGCCGAGGAATTCCTTAATGCAGTCCTCTACAAAAAAGGTAGGTCTTTACTTACGAAGAACAGTGCTTGTTACAGCAATTTCTGTAAGATTGTGTATCGACAGGAACATCTCAAAACAAATTTGATTTGTCACGTGCTCCGAATACAATAGCTGTAGACCTTACAGTAAAATGCTTACATACAAGCCCTAACCAACAATGCAGTTAAGTAAAATAAGTGTTAGGTAAACAATAGATAATGAAAGAAATAAAAGCAGTAAAGAGTAAAAATAACAGTAGCGAGGCTATATACATGTGGTACCGGTACGGAGTCGGTGTGCGGGGGCACCAGTTAGTCGGGCTAATTGAGGTAATATGTACATGTAGGTAGAGTTAAAGTGACTATGATACAGTAGATAATAAACAGAGAGCAGCAGCAGCGTAAAAGAGGGCGGGGGGGTGGGGGGACACAATGCAAATAGTCTGGGTAGCCATTTGATTAGCTGTTCAGGAGTCTTATGTCTTGGGGGTAGAAGCTGTTGAGAAGCCTTTTGGACCTAGACTTGGCGCTCCGGTACCGCTTGCCGTGCAGTAGCAGAGAGAACAGAACAGTCTATGACTGGGGTGGCTGGAGTTTTAGGGCCTTCCTCTGACACAGCCTTGTATAGAGGTCCTGGATGGCAGGAAGCTTGGCCCCAGTGATGTACTGGGCCGAACACACTACCTTCTGTAGTGCCTTGCGGTCAGAGGCCGAGCAATACAGTTGAAGTGGGAAGTTTACATACACCTTAGCCAAATACATTTAAGCACAGTTTTCACAATTTAATCCTAGTAAAAATTCCCTGTCTTAGGTCAGTTTGGATCACCACTTTGTTTTAGGAATGTGAAATGTCAGAATAATAGTAGTGATTTTATAGCATTGCCTTTAAATTGTTTAACTTGGGTCAAACGTTTCGGGTAGCCTTCCACAAGCTTCCCACAATAAGTTGGGTGAATTTTGGCCCATTCCTCCTGACAGAACTGGTCAGAAGTTTACATACACTAGCGAGGCTGAGTCAGGTTTGTAGGCCTCCTTGCTCGCACACACTTTTTCAGTTCTGCCCACAAATCTTCGATAGGATTGAGGTCAGGGATTTGTGATGGCCACTCCAATACCTTGACTTTGTTGTCCTTAAGCCATTTTGTCACAACTTTGGAAGTATGCTTGGGGTCATTGTCCATTTGCGACCAAGCTTTAACTTCCTGACTGATGTCTTGAGATGTTGCTTCAATATATCCACATAATTTTCCTTCCCCATGATGCCATCTATTTTGTGAAGTGCACCAGTCCCTCCTGCAGCAAAGCACCCCCACAACATGATGCTGCCACCCCTGTGCTTCACAATTGGGATGGTGTTATTTGGCTTGCAAGCCTCCCTCTTTTTCCTCCAAACATAACGATGGTCATTATGGCCAAACAGTTCTATTTTTGTTTCATCAGACCAGAGGACATTTCTCCAAAAAGTATGATCTTTCTCCCTATGTGCAGTTGCAAACCGTAGTCTGGCTTTTTTATGGCAGTTTTGGAGCAGTGGCTTCTTCCTTGCTGAGCGGCCTTTCCGGTTATGTCAATATAGAACTCGTTTTACTGTGGATATAGATACTTTTGTACCTATTTCCTCCAGCATCTTCACAAGGTCCTTTGCTGTTGTTCTGGGATTGACTTGCACTTTTCGCACCAAAGTACTTTCATCTCTAGGAGACAGAACGCATCTTCTTCCTGAGTGGTATGACGGCTGTGTGGTCCCATGGTGTTTATACTTGTGTACTATTGTTTGTACAGATGAACGTGGTACCTTCAGCTGTTTGGAAATTGCTCTCAAGGATGAACCAGACTTGTGGAGGTCTACAATTTATTTTCTGAGGTCTTGGCTGATTTCTTTAGATTTTGCCATGATGTCGAGCAACGAGGCACTTAGTTTGAAGGTAGGCCTTGAAATACATCCACAGGTACACTTCCAATTGACTAGAAATGATGTCAATTAGCAGAAGCTTCTAATGACATAATTTTCTGGAATTTTCCAAGCTGTTTAAAGGCACAGTCAACTTAGTGTATGTAAACTTCTGACCCACTGGAAATTGTGATATAGTGAGTTATAAGTGAAATAGTCTGTCTGTAAACAATTGTTGGAAGAACAATGCACAAAGTAGATGTCCTAACCGACTTGCCAAAACTACAGTTTGATAACATGTCTGTGGAGTGGTTAAAAAATGAGGTTTAATGAATTCAACCTAAGTGTATGTAAACTTCCGACTTCAACTGTATGTGTTCTTAGTTCCATTTGAGAACTGTTGCTGTGGTTGATGGCCTTTGCTCACAGGCTTAGGGTCAACCGGCTCTACAGATAACTTAAATGTTATTTTCCCCTCTCTCTCTCTCTCAGATGTCCCCAGCTTCTCAGACCCGCACATTCCAGTAGTGGCTCTGGAGATAATGCAGAGGATGATCCGCCAGTTTGCTGCAGAATATACCTCAAAAACCAGTTTGTCTTCTCAGGACAGCCACTCCGCTCCCAGGCCTGCTCCCCACCCAGTCCAAAGCCTGCCTCCTTCCCTCTCGCTGCCCACGGTGCCCCCTGCTGTCAGCCCCGCCTCTGCGACCGCCTCCGTACCCAGCCAGAACCCCGTCCTCTCAAAGATGCTGATGGCCGACCAGGACTCGCCTCTCGATCTCACTGTCAAGAAGCCTCTGGCACAGCCTGTAGCACAAGGTACCAGTAGACCCACTAGTACTGGTAATCGACTGACCCAGTAGACCCACTAGTACTGGTAATATATTTGATGTAAAGTAACCTCTTCCTCACTGTCAAGAGGTTGCCGCCACAGCCTGCAGAACAAGGTACCAGCAGATTCACTACCCTACCGTACTGCACACTAGGGTTGAATGGCGGGAACCTGGTTACCGATATTTAGTGGAATTTACTGCCTAAACCACTCCCTTTTCCAGGGATAAATTACTGCGAGAAACGGGTAAATAATTTATATGAACAGCATGGCGTGAAATGGAACTGTTAAATGATATGCAATGTCTAAGTCTGGCTTCACTATGGCCTCTGCGTGATGAGTCAACGCTCATCTCAGTATGGAGCGCAGTTCACAGTGCATGTAGACTAACTTACTTTTTTTCTTGAGACAGGTAGGCCTACATTTGCTGCAGCATAGTCTTTGCTACAGTAATATAAAGACCAAATGCGTGTCTTATTTACCAATCGCCATCTGGCTTTCGGGGTTCACATTGTTTTTTAATTGTAAAGATACTTTTTTAAATTGCAGCTACAGAGTTTTCAGTGCAATATCATTGCTTTAAATCAGTGCATGTGTGATCTCTCTCTCTGTCTCTGTCAAAATAGATCATCCTGTTCTAGATTGAAATATAGCCCTAGATATAGATGTCCTAGACTACCTCTTTCAGTTAATACATTCAATGCAGTATTAGCCTTATATTTAGCTAATTAATGATGGGTAATGCATAATAAGCTTCTAACTTATTGCCTCTTGCTCAATACGCAATCAACTCTGCTCCGCTGGCGTCTCCTTAAAAAACGCTTATTAGCTCTGAGTCCCAAGCAGGAAAAGCTAGACTAGAATAGCTTGCTGGACATGATTTATTTGAGCATTTCTTACAACATTAGACTATTTGAAGAGGGTCACAAGCTCTTGTTTGCTGAATGTTAAACACAGCAGCCAATAGAACTCACGGGTAGTTTGAAAGAAGAGCGAACGCGCGATGGCGGTAGGCTATAGCAGTTATTTATTCATACCCATAACCATTCAATCTTTGTGAAGAGAAGTGAAAGCCTTCTGTATCTAATTCTAGTCCTATATTATTCAACGATGTCATTAGAGTGATGAAGATGAGGACAACAACACTTATTTCATGTAACTGTTGAAAGAGAGCAAGGAATGAAGCAATGGAGAGAGAAAGCGGATGTAGGTTAATAACATTATGGGAAATACTATGAAAGGTATACAGTGGGGAGAACAAGTATTTGATACACTGCCGATTTTGCAGGTTTTCCCACTTACAAAGCATGTAGAAGTCTGTAATTTTTATCATAGGTACTCTTCAACTATGAGTGACGGAATCTAAAACAAAATTCCAGAAAATCACATTGTATGATTTTTAAGTAATTAATTTGCATTTTATCAGAAAAGCAGAACTTAATATTTGGTACAGAAACCTTTGTTTGCAATTACAGAGATCATACGTTTCCTGTAGTTCTTGACCAGGTTTGCACACACTGCAGCAGGGATTTTGGCCCACTCCTCCATACACATCCTTCAGGTTTCGGGGCTGTCGCTGGGCAATACGGACTTTCAGCTCCCTCCAAAGATTTTCTATTGGGTTCAGGTCTGGAGACTGGCTAGGCCACTCCAGGACCTTGAGATGCTTCTTACGGAGCCACTCCTTAGTTGCCCTGGCTGTGTGTTTCGGGTCGTTGTCATGCTGAAAGACCCAGCCACGACCCATCTTCAATGCTCTTACTGAGGGAAGGAGGTTGTTGGGCAAGATCTCGCGATACATGGCCCCATCCATCCTCCCCTCAATACGGTGCAGTCGTCCTGTCCCCTTTGCAGAAAAGCATCCCCAAAGAATGATGTTTCCACCTCCATGCTTCACGGTTGGGATGGTGTTCTTGGGGTTGTACTCATCCTTCTTCTTCCTCCAAACACGGCGAGTGGAGTTTAGACCAAAAAGCTCTATTTTTGTCTCATCAGACCACATGACCTTCTCCCATTCCTCCTCTGGATCATCCAGATGGTCATTGGCAAACTTCAGACGGGCCTAGACATGCGCTGGTTTGAGCAGGGGGACCTTGCGTGTGCTGCAGGATTTTAATCCATGACGGCGTAGTGTGTTACTAATGGTTTTCTTTGAGACTGTGGTCCCAGCTCTCTTCAGGTCATTGACCTGGTCCTGCCGTGTTGTTCTGGGCTGATCCCTCACCTTCCTCATGATCATTGATGCCCCACGAGGTGAGATCTTGCATGGTGCCCCAGACCGAGAGAGATTGACCGTCATCTTGAACTTCTTCCATTTTCGAATAATTGCGCCAACAGTTGTTGCCTTCTCACCAAGCTGCTTGCCTATTGTCCTGTAGCCCATCCCAGCCTTGTGCAGGTCTACAATTTTATCCCTGATGTCCTTACACAGCTCTCTGGTCTTGGCCATTGTGGAGAGGTTGGAGTCTGTTTGATTGAGTGTGTGGACAGGTGTATTTTATACAGGTAACGAGTTCAAACAGGTGCAGTTAATACAGGTAATGAGTGGAGAACAGGAGGTCTTCTTAAAGAAAAACTAACAGGTCTGTGAGAGCCGGAATTCTTACTGGTTGGTAGGTGATCAAATACTTATGTCATGCAATAAAATGCAAATTATTTTTTTTTTAAATCATACAATGTGATTTTCTGGATTTTTGTTTTAGATTCCGTCTCTCATAGTTGAAGAGTACCTATGATAAAAATTACAGACCTCTACATGCTTTGTAAGTAGGAAAACCTGCAAAATCGGCAGTGTATCAAATACTTGTTCTCCCCACTGTATATGCTTTTATATTTTTCTCTAGAGCGTAATGTGAAGTAGCCTATATCATATATTTATTGGATAATTAAATGTCATTAATGTGTAGGGCTCATTAAATGTATTAAATATATGGCTTATCAGGCTCAGGTAGCATCAAGTTTGAATTTTTATGCTGGTCAAAGCTCTAATAAAATCCAGAAATTTATTTGCTTTTGAATGACACTTCCGGATTTGGCGGGAAGTTCCACTTTACCCGGGAGAAAAGTGATTTATTCTCCCAATGGAACATTTGTAAAATACTGGAAAAATATTCAACCCTTCTGCACACCTGACAGAATGGCTCTTGCTTTCTAAGTTACTAACCCTTGTGTCTTGTCCCTAGATGGAGTCCTGGACCTGTCACTCAAAAAGGGATCGGACAGAAGCAGCATGTCATCGCTCCACAGCCCTCACCTTTCCCAGACGTCCACTCTTAGAGGGTAAGACCAACCTGTTCAAACAGCAGTTTATAACAACCTGTAGGAGCTCATGAAGTGATGGTCACCAATTCTGGTCCTGGAGAGATCCAGGGTTTTTGCATGTTGATTTGACTGTGTGACAACATTAAAGTGATTTCACATGTATATCTTCAAGATGTACATCTTGAAGTAAATACTTTGGTATCAGGAGACATTATTATAGATAGATAGATAGATAGATATTATTATTGGATTCCTTTTAAATACACAATAAGATGTGGTTAAGATTCCAATGGATTTGAGAAATTAGGAAAATAATCCAAATAAACCCCTAACCAGTAAAGCTTTCCGTTCTACTATTACACAACATTGTGTTCAATGATTTACATTGAGCTTCATTTCAAAGTCAAAAATAATTTAATCCAGTAAACTCTGTTGTGTTTTGCCCTAAGGCAATGCCTCGTGATATCATCATACCGTGGTATGGACGTTAGTGCATTTGAAATGGAACAGGCCGTAATTCAATTTTAATTTTGATTAATTAAGCGCCAGTTGCTCCGCTCTCTAGCGGCCCTCCTCTCTTTAGGAGGAGTGGAAGGGGGGGAGAGAGAACGAGTGAGGGAGTGGAAGGGGGGGGGGAGAGAGAACGAGTGAGGGAGTGGAAGGGGGGGGAGAGAGAGAACGAGTGAGGGAGTGGAAGGGGGGGAGAGAGAACGAGTGAGGGAGTGGAAGGGGGGGGAGAGAGAGAGAGGGAGTGGGGGGGTGAGGGAGTGGAAGGGGGGGAGAGTGAGGGAGTGGAAGGGGGGGGGAGAGGGAGTGAGGGGGGGGAGAGGGAGTGAGGGGGGGGAGAGGGAGTGTGAGGGAGAGAGAGAGAGGGGGGGGAGAGAGAGAGAGAGGGGGAGAGAGAGAGAGAGGGGGGGAGAGAGAGAGAGAGGGGGAGAGAGAGAGAGGGTGAGAGAGAGAGAGGGTGAGAGAGAGAGAGGGTGAGAGAGAGAGAGGGTGAGAGAGAGAGAGGGTGAGAGAGAGAGAGGGTGAGAGAGAGAGAGGGTGAGAGAGAGAGAGCGTGAGAGAGAGAGAGCGAGGGAGGGGGTGAGAGAGAGTGAGAGAGAGGGGGGGAGAGAGAGAAGAGATCCAGCTGCTTGTGGTGATCTTGTTCAGAATGTACAGCTCTGTATGCAGAGTCCATATATATAGTATCTACCACTCTCTCTCCTCTCGTTCTCGCCCCCCCCCCCCCTCTCTGATATGAGAGATGAGATGGAGAACTGATTGAAGGTGGAGGGAATATTTAGAAGTGCAAAAAAAGCAGATGCCTGTCAAGTCGTAATATGACGTTGGCTTACGTCTCCTAGTGCATCAGCAACAGTTAAGCGCATGCTTATTTTATTTGCCTCTGTCCGTCATTATGTCCTCATCACAAATCGATCAATCATTCACCCGTCAATTTAATGTTAGCATGTTCAATCAACAAGACGTGATGATTTGCTATGTTCTGTCACACATACTGTGTGCCATCTTGAGTGCCAACCTTGCAGATAAGTATTTCAGATTTTTTCTTACAGTAACTATTTCTCAGGTTGATATCGTGAGTGTTTCTGTGCAGTAAGTAGCCCTATAACATCCCATACTGATGGCTTACTCTTTTATTGCTGTGCTTGTTCAGTGGTAACGTCACTCGCTAAGGGCTATAGCTACGTTAGCGTTAGTCATTTGGTAACAGTCATTGTTCCCTGCTCTGCTATGCAGACTGCCTTACTGCAATGACCAACATGGCCTCCTCCCTCCCCTGTGCTATCTGGACAAGGCTAATACCCTCCTTCCTCCCCCTGCCCTGTGCTATCTGGACAAGGTTAATGCCCTCCTCCCCTGCCCTGTGCTATCTGGACAAGGTTAATGCCCTCCTCCCTCCCCTGCCCTGTACTATCTGGACAAGGCTAATGCCCTCGTCCCTGCCCTGTGCTATCTGGACAAGGCTAATGCCCTGCGCTATCTGGACAAGGCTAATGCCCTCGTCCCTGCCCTGTGCTATCTGGACAAGGCTAATGCCCTGCGCTATCTGGACAAGGCTAATGCCCTCGTCCCTGCCCTGTGCTATCTGGACAAGGCTAATGCCCTGCGCTATCTGGACAAGGCTAATGCCCTCCTCCCTCCCCTGTGCTATCTGGACAAGGCTAATGCCCTCCTCCCTCCCCTGTGCTATCTGGACAAGGCTAATGCCCTCCTCCCTCCCCTGTGCTATCTGGACAAGGCTAATGCCCTCCTCCCTCCCCTGTGCTATCTGGACAAGGCTAATGCCCTCCTCCCTCCCCTGTGCTATCTGGACAAGGCTAATGCCCTCCTCCCTCCCCTGTGCTATCTGGACAAGGCTAATGCCCTCCCTCCCCTGTGCTATCTGGACAAGGCTAATGCCCTCCTCCCTCCCCTGTGCTATCTGGACAAGGCTAATGCCCTCCCTCCCCTGTGCTATCTGGACAAGGCTAATGCCCTCCCTCCCCTGTGCTATCTGGACAAGGCTAATGCCCTCCCTCCCCTGCGCTATCTGGACAAGGCTAATGCCCTGCGCTATCTGGACAAGGCTAATGCCCTCCTCCCTCCCATGTGCTATCTGGACAAGGCTAATGCCCTCCTCCCTCCCCTGTGCTATCTGGACAAGGCTAATGCCCTCCTCCCTCCCCTGCGCTATCTGGACAAGGCTAATGCCCTCCCTGCCCTGCGCTATCTGGACAAGTCTAATGCCCCCCAACCCCCCCCCCCCCCCCCCCCCCCCCCTCCATGTCCGTCCCCCCACCTCTCCGTGGCCTCCTCCCTCTCCATGGCCTCCTCCCTCTCCTACCCTCCTCCCTCTCCTACCCTCTCTGGACAGAGGTGGACATTCACTTTTTCTTAGATTATATATTTCTATTTATTTTCTTTGCCCTGCATGTCTTTTTGTATTGTTTTCTTATTGTTATGTTGACTGACACATAATTTGTAATACAAATAAAATGCTAAGCCAAAATAAACAAATTCCCAAACATGGGCCTTTTTTTTGTTCTTTAAAGGAGCACACACTCACACACGTGTATATATTTTATAATATGATCTTACCTAAACAAGAAAGTGATGTTACCTAAGCAAGATCAACCAATAAAGGAGTGGCCAACATCTTCCCTTCCCCAACCCATCCTCCCCTAGAGAGAGAAAGAATAAAGCACTGTGCAAGCTCTGCTTACACCCAATTTCCTTCCATCCAATCAGGCGTTCCCTGAGTGCTGACGGACAGGCCGGGCTGCCTATGTGGAACCTGCAGGATGGGAGGAGGGAGAATTTCAGCCTCTCCGTCCCTTTAAAGCCCACCTCACCTCTCTGTCATGCCCTGCACATCAAACAGGAAGTGAACCAGGAATCCGACCCAGAGTTGTCTCCCAACCGGAGGTCCAGACCCTTTGAACACCTCTCTCTCCTTTCAAGGTGCGGCTCTCCGTCCTGGGCCTCCAAGACCCACTTCGGGGCCCTCCTGAAGCTCCGGGCCAACAGCGGAGCTGGGGACCACCTCAAAGACCTACCCAGCTTGCTGGAGGCTGCGGGGCTATTCACCAAGTCGCCCTCCTGTGGGAAGGCAATCCTCCAGGGGTCCCAGAGAGACCAGGGGCTCCTTTCCCACACCCCGACCGTCGACCTCAAAATCCCCCAGGTGAGAGGCCTAGGGGTGGACCTCTCCTGGGGCTCCCTGAGCTCTGATCCTTACAGCCTCCCCAGCCACCACTGTGAGAACAGTCTGGGGAAGAGGCAGAGGTCCATCCTGCCCAAACACAGCCGCCGGGGAAGCAGTGGAGGAGAGAGGGAGTATTGGGGTTCATCCGACGCAGACCGCCATGTGTCTGGGGGGCAGTACCCTACCTCTGACCCCGAGGCAGACCTCAGCAACAAGCAGCTGAGGAAGAAGAGGGGGCGATACCGTCAATACAACACAGAGCTGCTAGAGGAGGCTATAGGAGTGGTAATGGGGGGCAAGATGAGCGTGTCCAAGGCTCAGACCGTCTACGGGATCCCTCACAGCACTCTGGAGTATAAAGTCAAGGAGCGCCTTGGCACCCTGAAACACCCGCCCAAGAAGAAGCTGAAGCTGATTAGCCGCATGGAGGAACTGGAGGATATGGAGGCCCCAGAGGGCCAAGAAGCTCTGGGTGCGCTCCTGGACCTCCAGGAGTCTGTGTCAGTGTCCGGAGAGAACGGCAGACAGCTGCTCAGTACAGGCCTCTCACCAGACTAGTAAAGTCACGACTGAAAGCGATGCATTACTTGATGAAGATGATAATTATGTGATGTTTTTACCCAGACCAGGTAATCGTTTGCATTTGCCAGACCGTGTCAATGACTGAGGAGTCTATCAGGGGAGGCTGGTGAGGGGAGGACGGCTCATAATAATGGCTGGAACAGAGCAAATGAAATTGCATCAAACCATGTGTTTGATGTATTTGATACCATTCCATCAATTCCGCTCCAGCCATTACCATAAGCCCGTCCTCCCCAATTAGGTTTCCACCAACCTCCTGTGGAGTCTATATAGCTAGTACACAATTAATCAGTTTAGTATATTGATTTATTCCAAATGCACTTATACTTACTCTGTGATCAATCCTGTGAATCAATCTGACCTATTCATCTTAACTCTTTGTTTTAACATGTTTATTAAGCCTACTATAAGTAGCTGTTGTCCAAGTCAGACACTACATTTTCACTCTACACTCTTTTAAATTTCCCCTCGACATTGTCCTAGACATTGTAGAAACACTCCATATTTTAAATATGTTTTGGGAGTGTTTTATGAATTTTTGTTTGTACTGTATATGGATATCACAATCTTTTAACGGTTCAGCCTGAAACTGCATAATCTAATATTTTTACTAATTGACTAATATAATATGTGATACGTTGGCAAAATCTGCAATTTGGACCAAGCCCAAATGTCTGCACAGAGTTATATTTTGGTCAGTGGCGCCCCTTACTGTCCTCCAGGAGTACTCTAGTTATTACAGCACTTAGGGCTAGACCAGCGGTCTCCAACCCAGGTCCTGGAGAAAAACATGATGTGCATGTTGTTGTAGGCCAGCTGAAACAAAAGCCTGCAGACCTTGTAGCACCAAGGTTGGAGACATCTGGGTTGGCCCTCGACATATTATGTAGAATCAAGGCTTATTTGTATTTAATATAACTCTATTTTATCTTCTAAATGGGGATTTTTAATATGTATTACTTTACTTTGTGATCTTGAAGTCGAACACTGGCTCACAATCTCTTTCCCATTGAATAGACCAAACTACAGCAGGAAGAATATGCGGTTGCAAGGATGCACGCAACCATTGTTTTACTACTGAAAATCTTAATGTAAAGTTTTTGTTTGTTGGGAGAACAGATTCCCCTGTCCGCAATTTCACCTCCTTAGTTACCAACCAAACCTCAGAGCTATAGACGGGTTGGTTGTTTAGCAACAAAATCGCCGCATGCGCAACTATGGGGCAAGAGAGACTGGATTGGCTTAGATTGTTGACAACATGTAAACTATATGTTGTCTCCAATGTTTGAAACAAATAGATTTGCACAATGAGTACTTTTCTCTAAAATGCACGTTACAATTATTGGCTTGCTAGTGAATTTTAGCCATATTAGCGTAGATGTTAGTCAAAACACCTCAAAACAAGACATTGTATCAATAAAGAGATTAAACTAGCTGAAACAAGCCACCTACAATTCCCCATATGGCAGTTTATTTTCTTTGTTGCTAGCTATCTGGCCATCCAGAATCACAACACAGACTTCTGCCCCATTTTGAAGCGTGCACATCGTTTTTGTGGCGCTGTAAACTAACCGTCTATACTCTCCAAAAGCACGCCATATTACAACCACTCCGATATGTCACGTTCCGCTGTGTAGTGTGACTGGGACATTTGGTTACCTGCGTTCACTGGTAGCCTTCACCACAACTCAGGATAATGTTTGTGGGGCTGCACTACTTGTGTGAATGTGTATATCTTTATCAGAAATGTATATACCATGTTAGATATCTAAACACAAACATACCTCACTCTCAGATCGATAAAATATCTATCTCTATCCTACTTATTTCCATGCCTCTTGTATCTTACTCAGAATCATCTGAAAACCGCAAACATACCTTTTTGGGATGTCTTACCGTTGACTGACAAATATATGCACCTGACTCTTATCAGGTGTTCTCACAACCTACCTTAACCGAGCATTTATTTACCAGTTTGCGCCTTCTGGACATTTTAAATCGGTCCTGCGTTGCAGTTAGCACAACAAACTTCAGGTGTGAAGTCAGGTAGTCTCGTCACCTCTAGGGATGACCGATAACAGAAGAAGGCAAGGACAAGGGGACAGGTGTAAATGTTCATTCTTAAACAGTTTCTATTTTTATCGTAACTATGTATTGAAAGATTGATTTTATTCACGTGTTAGATTGCAGCTTTAAGGTACAGTATATCAATGCAGTAAATTGAGGAGTCGACAGGTTTCGCCATGTGGCGCATAGCACTAAGGACATTCTGTGAAGTGTAGAATATGCTGAAGCATAGATACTTTGACAGTTTTAACATCATGATGCTTTTAGAAAACATCACATAATTCAGTGGATGCCGTATTTGTTCCTCTTTCATAATACCGACCAATAACAGTTTATGAAAATCTCAGAATTGTACACAATGCTTACTTATCTTATTCTACAATCAGAACTAACATCCAAATACTCATCGTGAATATAACGCTCGGAAGCAGCAACATGGCGTCCCGCTGTGAATTTGGCCAAACTACTCCGAGTACTACTTTCTCTATCGACGGTTATACCTCAGGACATTTCAGAATGTTGGATCAAGCCCCTATGGTCTTTGTATAAGGTTTCTATTACAGTACTGGTTGTATTACAGTCATCAAATGTTTTATTACTACAGTTCTTTGGAAACCTTTACAAGACTGTAAGATGTTTGTTTCTTACTCTTGACCCAGTAAGTTCTTATGCAGCATTCTTGATACTCATGTAAATCGTGCATAGGCTAGATGTAAATTTGATGTTTAGATGAGCATTTGAGTTACAAGTTGGATTTCGGCCCACACTGAACACACAGCTACAAACTCTTAGAGATTATTGCTAAAAATTATATCACATGAAATGCCCCCCAAAAAAGAACTTTTCTTGCCCTACTGACTCCTTTCAAGGACAACATAGCATTTCAGAATCTCTGACATTTCCTTTAGTCTTTCAGGTGTATAGAAGAATGTTGAAAATAACCTTGTAGTCAAATATATTTAACTAATTGGTATGAATCTACTGTAAATCCTACTTTTAAATTGTGCAATGTATATATGTAGAAATCGTTTGAACTTGCATACCAACTGTGATAACCCCCAAGTCTAGAAATATGCTTTACAGTAGTTCCAATAGAATTGTGTTATGAATTCAACTTGTTATTGGTCATCTGAAATGAATCAAGATGACTTCTTTGTTTTGAGGACGAGTCAATTCTATTAGTGGATTAGATGGGACGGACAACAAAACATTAAACAAATCAAAGTTAATTACTTTAATCAAATTCAACTAACAGTTGCAAGGCTTTTCTGTGGAGACTTGCTCCTAGGTAATCACCTGCCATAAAAATAAAAAAATGTTTTATTGCCATTGAGTCCAAATACTGAGACAAGATTAGACTATTTGGAGAGATATTTAAGTTTGTTTTTTATTAGCATTTTGCATGCTGTCCATTCTTGCAAAATACAAAAACAAAAATTGTCATTAACGCAACCCTTGTGGAACCTGTGTTTTTAATGTTAAAATTACAAAAATCTACAGAAGCAAATCTTAGTTTCTGCTACCTCATCTCTAGTAAGTACTGAACCTGCATAAAATAATTATAACATCTAGATTGGTGTATTGTATGTAGCAACATCCCAGAAACACAAGGCAGTGATATGGGCCAAAGCTTTCTTGCCGTGCAGGTTGATGTGTTAAACTCTGCTAGCTATTTGTTGACTCGCTGCTTTAGATGTATGCCGTAATCTTGCAATTGTTGTCAACAGTTTTGCGATTTGCCGTCCATGGTCTATTAGGTTAATTAAGCTACATAAGAATATATGTATGCAGATGACGTGAACCACTTTGCAAAGGTTAATATAAGCAAACATTTTCTTGGATAAGACTGTTCTTGGATGAGACTTTTCTTATAAGACTACTGAAAATTAAGTACTGGGTTAGTTCACTTTGAGTACTTCCAGGTTCTGTAAAAGTTTCATGCGCCTTACTTGACTCATTCATATTTTAAAGGAGAGGGTGTTTAATATTTAATCGTGTTTTAAGATCTTTGGTTGTTGGTTTTGGTCTGTAAAAAAAAAGAAATAAGTATTGAACATATCACAATTTTTCTCAGTAAATAAATTTCCAAAGGTGCTATTGACATGACATTTTCACCAGATGTTGGTAACAACCCAAGAAACCAAAACAAATAAGTTCACAAATTAAGTTATGTGAAATTACACAGGGAAAAAATATTGAACACACTTACTGATGTTTATTTAATACTTTGTACAAAAGCCTTTGTTGGTAATGACAGCTACAAGACACCTCCTGTATGGAGAAACTAGTCGCATGCATTGCTCTGGTGTGATTTTGGCCCATTCTTCCACACAGTCTTCAAATCTTGAAGGTTCCGTGGGCCTCTTTTATGAATCTTGATCTTCAGTTCTTTCCATAGATTTTCAATGGGATTTAAGTCAGGTGATTGGCTGGGCCATTCTAGCAGCTTTATTTTCTTTTTTTGAAACCAATTGAGAGTTTCCTTGGCTGTGTGTTTGGGATCATTGTCTTGCTGAAATGTCCACCCTCGTTTCATCTTCATCATCCTGGTAGATGGCAGCAGATTTTTGTCAAGAATGTCTCTGTAAATTTGCCCATTCATCCTTCCTTCGATTATGTGAAGTTTGCCAGTACCATTTGCTGAAAAGCAGCCCCACACCATGATGTTCCCACCTCCAAACTTCACTGTTGGTATGGTGTTTTTAGGGTGATGTGCAGTGCCATTTCTCCTCCAAACATGGTGTGTATTATGACATCCAAACAGTTCAATTTTGCTCTCATCTGACCACACTGGCTTTTTCAAACGTTGTGCAGCAACTTTAAACGAGCTTTAACATGCTTTTCTTTCAGCAATGGAGTCTTGCGTGGTGAGCGTGCATACAGGCCATGGCGGTGGAGTGCATTACTTACTGTTTTCTTTGAGACAACAAAGAAAGTGGTCCTTGGCTCTTGGACAACTTCTGATTATTCTTTTCACTCCTCTGTCAGAAATCTTGCGAGGAGCACCTGGTCGAGGCAAATTTATGGTGAAATGATTCTTTCCACTTCCGTATTATGGCCCCAACAGTGCTCACTGGAACATTCAGAAGCTTAGAAATGTGCCTATAACCAATGCCATCATTATGTTTTGCAACAATTAGGTTGCAAAGGTCTTGAGACAGCTCTTTGCTTTTACCCATCATGAGATGTGTCTTGTGTGACACCTTGGCAATGAGACCTTTTTGTAGGCCATCAGTTGGGACTGAACCAGCTGATATTAATTTGCACTGACAGGGGGCTGGATTGCTTTTTAATTACTGATAGTTTTCAGCTGTTGTCTTGGCTTTCCATGCCTTTTTGCACCTCCCTTAATGTGTTCAATACTTTTTCCCTGTGTCATTTCACATTATTACACACAACTTAATTTCGGAACTTATTTGTTTTGGTTTCTTGGGTTGTTACCAACATCTGGTGAATTTCATGTCAATAGCACCTTTGGAAATATATTTACTGAGAAAAATGGTGACTTGTTCAATACTTATTTCACCCGCTGTGTGTGTGTATGTATGTATGTATATATTCTACTAATGCTGTGTTTTTGGTTGAATAGCTTGCAGCCATTCTTCCCAATTAGTCAAATTTGATTTGATAAGAAGCTTACACACCCTTCAACTATATGTAATGAAGATTTTTCTTGACGTAATAGTTGTAGTCCTTTTGAGTCCTGCAGTATTTATATAAATAGTCTTAACACTAATTATACCAAGCTATGCTCAGAGGCAGATTTTACAGATGCATACATTGCATTCGGAAAGTATTCAGACCCCTTGACGTTTTCCGCATTTTGTTACGTTACAGCCTTATTCTAAAATTGATTAAATCGTTTTTTTCCCCACCTCAATCTACACACAATACCCCATAATGATGACGCAAAAACACAGCTTTTTAGAAATTTTGCCAATTTATTACAAATAAAATACTGAAATATGTCATTTACATAAGTAATCAGGCCCTTTATTCAGTACTTTGTTGAAGCATCTTTGGCAGCGATTTCAGCCTCAAATTCTTCGATATGACGCTAAAAGCTTGGCACCTGTATTTGGGGAGTTTCTCCCATTCCTCTCTGCAGATCCTCTCAAGCTCTGTCAGGTTGGATTGGGAGCGTCGCTGCACAGCTATTGTCAGGTCTCTACAGAGATGTTCGATCAGGTTCAAGTGGGCCACTCAAAAACATTCAGAGACTTGTCCAGAAGCCACTCCTGCTTTGTCTTGTCTGTGTGCTTAGGGTCGTTGTCCTGTTGGAAGGTGAAACTTTGCCCCAGTCTGAGGTCCCGGGCGCTCTGGAGCAGGTTTTCATCAAGGATCTCTGTACTTTGCTCCGTTCATCTTTGCCTAGATCCTGATTAGTCTCCCAGTCCCTGCTGCTGAAAAACGTCCCCACAGCATGATACTGCCACCACCACCATGCTTCACCGCAGGGATGGTACCAGGTTTCTTCCAGACATGACGCTTGGCATTCAGGCCAAAGAGTTCAATATTGTATTCATCAGACCAGAGTATCTTGTTTCTCATAGTCTGAGAGACTTTAGGTGCCTTTTGGCAAACTCCAAGCAGACTGTTGTGCCTTTTTACTGTCTGGCCACGCTACCATAATGGCCTGATTAGTGGAGTGCTGCAGAGATGGTTGTCCTTCAGGAAGGTTATCCCATCTCCACAGAGGAACTCTTGAGCTCTGTCCGATTGCTCAGTTTGCGGGCTGCAAGCTCTAGGAAGAGTCTTGGTGGTCTGGGTACCTTCAGTGCTGTAGAAATTGATATTTTAGTCATTTAGCAGACACTCTTATCCAGAGCGACTTATAGTTAGTGCATACATTTTCATACTGGTACATCGTGGGAATAGAAACCACAACCTTAAACGCCATGCTCTACCGACTGCGCTACATGTTTTGGTACCCTTTCCCAGATCTGTGCCTCGACACAATCCTGTCTCGAAGCTCTTCAGATAATTCCTTTGACCTCATGGCTTGGTTTTTGATCTGACATGCACTGTCAACTGTGGGACCTTTTCTATAGACAGGTGTGTGCCTTTCCAAATCATGTCCAATCGATTGAATTTACCACAGGTGGACTCCAAGTTGTAGAAACATCTCAAAGATGATGGAATGGAAACAGGATGCACCTGATCTCCAACATTTCTAAAAACTTGTTTTCACTTTGTCATTATGGAGTATTGTGTGTGTGTGTGTGTGTGTGTGTGTGTGTGTGTGTGTGTGTGTGTGTGTGTGTGTGTGTGTGTGTGTGAAAAAAAAAAAAAGTGTATATATATTTAATCAATTTCAGAATAAGGCTGTAACGTAACAAAATGTGGAAAAAGGGAAGGAGTGTGAATACTTTCCGAATGCACTGTATATTAAAACTATACATACATACATACATACATACATACATACATACATACATACACACATACACACACACACACACATACATACACACATACATACACACATACATACACACATTACTCATTCAAGGGTTTTTCTTTATTTGCTCTATTTTTTACATTGTAGAATAAAAGTGAATACATCTATGAATACAAAACTATGACATAACACATATGGAATCATGTAGTAAACAAAGAAAGTGTTAAAGAAATCCAAATATATTTGAGATTCTTCAAAGTAGCCACCCTTTGCCTTGATGACAGCTTTGCAAAACTCATGGCGTTCTCTCAACCAGCTTCATGAGGGCCGCCACAAGGAAGACACAGCAATACCTCTGCTGCAGAGGATAAGTTCATTAGAGTTACCAGCCTCAGATTGCAGCCCAAATAAATATGTCAGAGTTCAAGTAACAGACACATCTCAACATCAACTGTTCAGAGGAGACTGTGTGAATCAGGCCTTCATGGTCGAATTGCTGCAAAGAAACCACTACTAAAGGACATCAATAAGAAGAAGAGACTTGCTTGGGCCAAGAAACAGAAGCAATGGACATTAGATTTTTGATTCCAACCTCAACCAAATTAAGATGGTTTGGGATGAGTCGGACCGCAGTGAAGGAAAAGCAGTCAACAAGTGCTCAGCATATGTGGGAACTCCTTCAAGACTGATGGGAAAGCATTCCAGGTGAAGCTGGTTGAGAGAATGTCAAGAGTGTGCAAAGCTGTCATCAAGGCAAAGGTGGCTATTTGAAGAATCTCAAATATAAAATATAATTTCATTTGTTTAACACTTTTTTGGGGGTTGCTCCATAATTCCATATGTGTTATGTCATAGTTTTGATGTCTTCACTTTTATTCTACAATGTAAAAAGAAATGTAAGGAAAACCCTTGACTGAGTAATATTCCAAACTTTTGGCTGTGTGTGTGTGTGTGTGTGTGTGTGGATCTCTGTCAGTCATGTGAAAAAGTACACCCCCTGGAAAGTTCTCTTTTACATATTTGGACAGATGGATATGTAATCTTCACTTCAACACTATTGACCCAATTTAACAAATCACACTTGTTTTGTTACACCTAATTCTAATTTTAGCCATCGTATGTGATGGTAAAGGTAGGGGTGGACTAACTTTTTCCCCATAAGGAAAAGGCTTTTAAAATTGTTTTTATATATTTACTTTGTGATTTGTTAAGTTGGGTAACCTTTTATCTGGCAATAGTGTTGAAGTGAAGATTACATCTGTCCAAATATTTTTAAAAATAACTTTCCAGGGGATGTACTTACTTTTTCGATAGATGGATGGATAGATAGATAGATAGATAGATAGATAGATAGATAGATAGATGAGTTATATTGAGCTCTTATCACAGATCCAGGGAGGTAGGCTCGAGCTGATGTCAAAACCTACATTTCTCATTTTCCATTCCTCTGTTTTGACTGGATGTTGACGAGGATATGGTTTCATATGAAAAGCAGTCTTCAGTAAGGCTTTTGATTAAAGACTGTGTGCTAATGTGTGCATACAGTTTGGGGTTGTTGTAGATAATAATCTTTTGTCTACTGATAAAGTACTTATATATTAATTCAATTTATGATGACATTAACTTCAAAATACCTTTTTTTATGTTTAGGTAAATGTATGAAGGAAATACATTTTGTGTGGATTGAAGGCAGCATTGTTGGATATGTGAAGTGGAATTGTTTGACTTCTGTAGGTGAAGGATTGGTTGAAAACACTGGCGTATGCAAGGAAAATTGTCACAGACAACCTTTTGAGACTTGAATTTTTAGTCAACCAGCCATGATCTATACAATGGCCTACTTAAGATTTTGTGTAACTAACTCATAAATACCATGTTTTCTTCAAGTTTGCTAAATCATTTTTAACTATGTAGTATAAGGTAAAACACATGGGTGCATTTCCATCTGTGTGTTTTTATGTGTTTGTGAAATATATTTCCCTTCTGTTGTCTCATGCTCTTTCTGTTTGTCTCCCCCGTTGTTGAGAAAACACATGCGTGTGAATTGTCATGTACACGTATTCAGATTATCATTGTCACAATGTTGAAAGAAAAGTTGAGAGAGCCAGACATGGAAACCCTCAGGGACAAAACACACTCTTGATTCCTTCAGGTACTGTCTACACAATTTTAGACATAGCAGTGACTTAAGTCCTGTACATTTTTTTTTTTTTAGCATAAACACCAAAAAAACAGGTCAGATACTAATTTAGGCTAAACTGTTTCTGTTGAGCTTCTTCATTTCTCTCTCATTTTGTTGCATGCAGATTTTGGGGGGGGGGGGCTTTCTTTTCTTTGACTGAAGGTGGTCTCGCGTTTGAGCCATAAAAAAACATCCAATTGAATCTGTAGTGTTTATTTCTTCGTCTTTATAAAACACAATGAATGTCAATGTAAACTCAGTTCAGGTAAGACGTTAGCCAAACACCGTTTTTAAGCTGCATTTATCTCTCCTGCTCACAGTGCCTCAGACACCGTTGTTATCACACTCCGTTGATAATTAACTACTGTTTAACAGAATACTCTCTGAGCGTCTGTGGACAATGTGAATCCTGAATGAAAAAATAAAGTAATTGCTTTTGGTAGGCCTAATTATAAACTGATCAGGATGGAGACCTTGTTAGTCGAACATTTACCGATTTAGCATATGTATTGCTTGAACAGATTAAGAGATTCTGACTTGCGATTCCCATTGTTGGGAAGATATATTTTGTCAATGTTCTCTTTGACCAGTCCTTCCTATTCCTTCTCTCTAAGCCCACTGGAGTTAGAGCTTGTTTTGGTAGTCTACATGTTGCTACTTATCTTTGGTTTAATAGCTCTACGGCTTTTAGATTAAGACTGTGTACTATATGGAGTCTGTAATAGCAAGTTATTCCTTTTTAAAACGTTTGAAAGCAGCTATTTTCAACCCTATACTGTGATGACTTGCATTGCTTGGAATGATACACTTCAAACAAAGGACTGGGAGGCTTTTCAAAAAGAATAAAAAACAAAGTATTTCATACCTTAGTTCCAGCTTAAGTGTGCTATAAGCAATCCAGTTTCCTATGAAATGCCTTGAATTCATTAGTCTCAATGGTTTATGCATTCAGATGCTCAGATAACAGGCACACCTAAACATAACTGGACCTCATTTCAATAATTGCCATTTACACAGTTTGGCAGAACATTTTTTCTACTGTAATTTATTTATGAATGTTTTTTTATTTTTATGATCACTAAGTTAATTTGATTGCACTGGTCAATCTTCATTATTTCATTTGACAACGTTTTACTAATATGCCCCTTATAATCTTTGAACTGAAGTGGGTGATGTGATCTCGATTTTGTGTAATGTTGCATTGAACCTGGGGCACCAATGATTAATTGTCTTTGTGCACGTGTAAGAATTTACTCAATGTATCCTGTAAGGAAAAAAACGCCATTTTGAACGAGTTTAGCTGTAACAATGTAACAGGTCAAATTCACTGGATGAAATAATCACTTTTCAAAATCACATATTCTTCTAATAAATTTTATGTGAAAATGTAATGTTCTCTGTCGTCTTTTTCAAACAAACACTTTTAGCATAGTATTTTCACAATTTCTTAATGGGCTCGATTTTTGTTGTTGCTTCATACAATTTAGTAGATTAATTTAATTAAATACTGTGGTTCTAATTATACACCTAATCATCGCATTCTAATGTCTTATTAGGCATACCCTGTGAATACTCTTATTTAGCTAAATAGATATTTAACACAGTCATTCCTCCCACACACTTAGAATCCATGGCTGGTAATAAAGGTCATATTATCTGACTCGATATCAACTAAATTTAATGACTAAATTATATTTTTATATAACTCATATATTTCAGCCTTAGCTCTTGTTGCTGTATGGTGTGTCAGTCGTTTCAAGATGGATACATTTTACACCAGCAATGTGGATAAGTCATGTTTCTGTCTATTACTTGGGAATGGTTTCACTCAAGATGTACCAACAGATGGGCGTTGATGATGATTACTGTGTCTTTGTTGTAATGAATCCATGTTCAATCTATAGAGAATTTGAGGATATCCAGAACTGTTGGAAATGCTGACATGGAAAAGTTAAAATTTGAAGTACCTACAGCTAGGGTTGGGCGTTATCCAGATTTTCATATGTCTGTGTCATCCTGGGTTATACCGTATTACCGGTGGTGCATACAAGAGGTGCTATTTTTTTCTTAAACATAAAGAAAGCCCAAAACATCCGTTAGAAAAATGCTAGTAACTACTAAGGAATTCTCATAGCTGATGCTAGGTAAATGCTAACAAGCACAGGCAAACCAACTGCAAGGACAGACAACCCAGCTCATGAAGTTATAGACATTTTTCAAAAAGCTACTCTGCTGCACACACAAAACAATATTAGGAAAATATTAGACAGCAGGGATCTTAATCCAGGAGGGGATTGTCTCTACTGTTACCAAGATTCAAGATGCTTGATCTTGAAAGCTAGCCACTTGCCTAGCAAGTTAGCAAACCAAATACACAGCTGGAGAGAATTTATTTGGCACATCTTAGTTGCTAAATAGTTATATGTATAGCTGGCAAACATGAGTAGTGAATGTCTAACTTGATCACCTCACTAAGTATCGCTGCAGAGGAATCACTTGCCTCATGAAGCTTCTGTTGGCTGGTTGTGCTTCTTTGTAAACAAACACGACTGGCTCAATCAGCTGTTTTGGTGAACTACTGGTAAGCTTCATAGTGGAAAAATAATCTAACAAGTGAAATGAAGAACGCAATCTGCTTTATCTATAACCTAGTGCAGAATTTGACTGCAGGTATTTATTGGGAAAAGTAGAAATATCCACATTTTATTAAAAAAAAAAAAAAATTATTCTACAGTATTGAAATCATACCGTGGGTATTTCAAAATACCCTGATATACAAGGCATACCGCCCAACCCTACCTATAACTCTATAACTTATAATCCATGTGGTATGGTCTTCATATGTTTTAACCTTGAGTCTGACTGACTTGTTTTTTTCCTTCTAATAACTTCCATTGAAAATTAAATTAATATGCTTTTGGACATTTTTGTAAGTCTACGTGTATAAACATCTTTGTCCTGTTTGTCTTGCAGTGCATGTCTGGAGCTGAGTACAGCAAAGGCCAGGGACCTGCAGTCCACCTCCACGCTGGAGGAGTTCATGACCAAGCTCTGTCTGCACCACCAGAGGCAGATTGTCGACGCTCTGGGCTTTCTACAGACAGAGGTCTGTATAGGCATTACTCTCATTGTGCATTTTCAATCCTGTTCAATTTTATAGGAAGTTATTGTCCCTGAGGATACATACTGTAATACGTAAACAAGAAGATACTGTATATGACAGCAGAGGAGGTGAAAGAGACTGAGGCACTGTTGAGTGATTGTTTTGTCCAGAGCTATGTAAACAGAGTTGGGCCAACTTTTTGAATTCTGTCCTAATTCTAGACATTCAGTTAAATTATTTCAATATTCCCCATGTAATGTTGATGAGGCGCTAACATGGCTGCCATAGTCCATAGAGATCCTATTAAAGGCTATGTCAAAAACCCTCAAAGTTCCAGAATGGTACAATAATGGGTGCAATTTTGGTCAGGGAGATTTTTTAATTTGAACCTTTATTTAACGAGGCAAGTCAGTTAAGAACAAATTCTTATTTACTATGACGGCCTACACCGGCCAAACCCATACGGCCGGTTGTGATACAGTCTGGATTCAAACCAGGTTGTCTGTAGTGACGCCTCTAGCACTGAGATGCAGTGTCTTAGACCACTGCGCCACTGGATGAATGGCAGTAGAGGCACAGGAAAATAGAAGGCATTTAATATTTCAGGAATTGTCACCCGACAGTATTGTTCTATAAGTCTAAATACAGTCCCCAACTGTCTGTGATTTTATTTGGCTCCCCAAGTTTTCTGAACATTTATTTTATTTTTTATTATTGCTGGACACATACTATAAAAACACTGGCAATTTGTTCCAAAGTGTTCCCACGCATAGTAGAGAGATACTGTATATTTGATCGTATACAAATGCAAGCAAGGTTTTAAATGATTGTTTTAGTCAAATATTTGATCTGTTTGGGCTTCTTGCAGTCAATTTGTAGTGTTTCGGCCCCTTGACCATCTGCTCAAGAAAATATTGTCCCACGGCTGAAACCAGTTGATGATCCCTGCACTAAAATATATGTAATCAGACCATAAATGTCTAAATGTTTGTTGTCTTGGAATGCTGTGTGTTATTATATGATACAGTCTCAGTACTTGTTGGATTTACAAATTGTCTAAATCCTATCATCAACTGATTTCAGCCACTGTATGGCTGTGGATTGACTGCATTGTTTGTATGGAATGTTGGCATATTGGCAGTTCATTTGAAAACATTTGTAATTCCACTACAACTGTCTGGCTGGCTAGCTAGCTAGCAAACATAATGTGCAAATAATCTTTTACACTATCTTATCACAGCACTGGCTGACCAGCCTCCTTCCCAAAATGGCTGCCCTTTTATACTGTCAAAGTTTATGTTCATTCTAGTATTCTAATTCCTAATTCTATGGTTGTAATGTAAATGCAACAATTCCATAAACTTCAATGGCCCAACTCACTATACATGTCTCTTGTTGTGTCTATGTAATAACTATAGAATAACCCCATGGTGGTTCTTGTTCTAGGTGAAGGCTATATCCTCCTCCAGCACTTCGCAAGCTTCTATCTCCAAACCCTCTTGCTCAGTGGAGCACGGAGCCCTCCAGGGTCCTAGCCCTGCACCCTGCCTGGAGACCCCGGAGAGGGGGAGGACTGGCCAGAAACTTCCCTTGACTTCCACTCCAAAAGGATCGACAGAGAGGCGAGAAACAGTTGGTAGCAGGTTGGTAGCCCCAGAGCAGACTGCTGTGTTACGAAATGTGTCTGGGGCCGCTGGGCCGGCCTTGGATCTCCGTAAACCTGGCCCAGGGGAGTCTAAGGCTTTGGCAACACTGTTCAGAAGCACAGATGACAGTGTGAGTAAATGTCTTAGTGACCATGCTCCGCTAAAGATAAAAATCATGAAATCCAGCAGCCTGGCTGATGGTAAGAAGCTATCCTGTGTGCTCACCACCTCTCTTCCTGCTGGCGCCGGTACTTTGGAAGAACAGCAGGGCATTTCTGACTTCTCAACCAGAGCAGATACTTACAGCGCTGGACTCGGCTCTTCTGTGAAAAGGCACGATCATGCTGATCGCTCAACAAGACAAAGAGGCTCCTTTGAACATACCAAAGACTCGCTGGTCAGTCAGAGTCCACCTGAAAAAAAAAACAACAACATACCCCCAGTTTCCCCCGGGACAGCAAGGAAGACCATGAAGGGGTCATCCTACCATCGGCCTAGGGACACTTCCTCAGTCTGTCGGTTTGTAACCGACCCTGATCTCGGCCACTGCGACCTTGTCTACATCGACAAACCAATCACAGAGTGTTTCCGGGAACGGCAGCACAGTCTGCTCCCCAGGCGCAACGCCAGGAAAAGCACCAGAGGTCACATGTACGTGGAGGAAATGTGGGAGCTGAAGACTGTCCGTACATTAGCCAGGACATCCGCCCGCAATGATAGTGGCAACTGTCCCGCTCCCATGCCAGAGCTCATCACATTGGTCACCCCTAAGCAGGTGCTTGGCAAGCCTGAGGGTGTACCTCTTGTGGAGATGCCCTTTGTTGGAGGTTTCGTGGAGACGATCAGTCAGATTACTCCTTTGGAGCATCCAGCTGAAAGGGAGGTGGCTGGGGATGTAGAGGCTGCAGCAGCATCAGCCAGTGAGATGGCGCTGATCGTTGAGACTAGTCAGACAGACCAGAGTCAGTGCAAAGAGCAGACTGCCCCTCCAACTCCTTCACAGAGTCCCCCAGTGGAGAATGAGCAGAGTGCAGGCACAGACTCGGAGCAGACAAGGCAGAGCGTAGCACCTGAGGATAGTCTAGCTCAGACTGTGGTCGAGACGGCAGGTCAGGATGTAAACGGTGTACACAATTACATATTTTTAAGTGAAAACCCAGAGCAGGTGGTGATGGGGAAAGATGTGGACTCATCACAGGATAAGACATCAGAAGAAGCTGAGCTTGTCCAGGATATGCTGCAGAGTGTGCCAGAGGACCAGAATGTTGTTGCTGAAACCCAACAGGAATTTGCATCAGTGACCCCTTCCCTGGAGAGCACTGAAGACAAAGCGGTAGTGAGTGCAGGTGCAGTTGACAAAGAGCAGGCCGAGACGCTGGAACCGCAAAGTTCAGTTGACCAGAAACCGTCTGAAGGCTCTGAAAGAGAAGCAAAAGCTGTCATGGATGTTCCCACAGAGAGTGAAAGGATAGAGTTGCAGGAAAAGGGCAAGGTTGAACCAGACTTGGCTCCAGAAGATGGCAACAATGTGCCTGAAGAGAAAAATACACATGTTGATTCGTCCTCTAAAAAGGTCAATGAGGCAGTTGTGAAAGAATTGCCTCTTGGGCGTTCTGAAAAACAGGGTATTCCAGTACGGGTGATTCCTTCAAGGGTGAAGGAAGCTGCAGTGATTGATACAGAGAATATGATTATATGTGGATATGTTAATGGTAGACCTATTGGACATTCTGACAGATGTTTGCGTGAACGGCCAGCTAAAACCACCCCAGAGTCTACTCCTACTAAGACTAAACGCCCCACTAAGGCGTCTCTGAAACAGACTGAGAGCCCTTCTGAGAATGTGTCTGAGATTTCACAAGTCTCACCTGAGACTCCTCTCGCCCCGGTCTCTGCTGGGGAAAGCGTCAAAAGCCCTTTGTCGAAGCGCATCACCAAGACCTCCCGGAAACAATCAGAGAAACCTTTTGAGAACATGCCAGAGGTTCCTGAAGTCTCACTCCCTTCAGCCGAAGTGATCAAAAGCCCTGTGTCCATACGGCCCAAAAGAACCCCTAAAGCTAAAACCACTCAGAATTTGCCTGACACAAAGACCCCTGTGGAAGCAAGCCAGAACATGTCTGACACAAGGACCCCTATTGCCCCTATAACAGCAAGCCAGAGCATTCCTGACACTCCTCCAGTGCCAGACACACCAGTCAACTCTCCCAGGAGCCCTGAGACCAGACAACCCCTCAGATCTGCCAGACTCCCAGACTCCCCTCTCCTCCCTGTCGCCTCCCCTCTCCTCCCTGTCGCCTCCCCTCTCCTCCCTGTCGCCTCCCCTCTCCTCCTTGTTGCCTCTCCTCCTGTTGAAGGGGCTGTTACTTTCATTGTCCTCCCAGAACCATCTACCTCCCTCCCACTCCCCTCCACTGAGCTTAACCCTCCACTCCCCACTACTTCTCCTCCTATTCCTATCGTATCCCATCTTTTCCCTTTATCTGATAACAACAGTGCAGTCACCCAGAGCTCTGCGGAGCGTAAAGTTGAAAAAGCTCAGCCATCTCCAAAAGCCAAACCCTGCGAGACACAGAAAACAGCAGAGGAAACTAGGGTGCAAACTAGACCAAAGCTCAGGTCGTCAATGATGGTAGCAAAGGAAGTTGAAATTGTTGAGAGTCAGCAAGTTAGCAGTGAGGGTTCTGCTGTCACAGAGGGTACAAGCATTAAAAAGAGTGAGGCCCAAGCACAAAGTAGTCCACTAAGAAGCAAAAGAACTCTCAAAAAGGAAGTAGATGCAAGCAAATTGTCTCAACCTAAGGATGGAGAATCAAGCACATTGAAGAATTCAGAGGAACTAACTTTGCTGAAGAAGGCTGAGGCACCAACTTCCATGTATAACAAAACTTCATCTGAAGATTCCAGCAGGTCTTCCGTCAGCAGTGCTTCAAACAAAGCTGGGCGAATGCCATTGAGGAGTGAGAGTAGTAGAACTGACGTGGCCAGCCAGTCCATTGCCCCGGCAACCCCACCGACCCTGGTGGAGAACAGAAAGGCAGCTTTGAGAGTCCAGAGGTCACCCACGCCCTCAACCAGTGTCCCAATCACAGCTGAGAAATGGAGTGAAGTAGCATCTCCCATTAGGCTGAAATCCCCAGTGAGACTCTCATCACCCATCAGGTTCAAACCAGAGAGGATCATCAAGTCTCCATTGAGCGATTTGCCTTTGCTGGTCAGTTCCCCTCTGCCCTCCAGCTCAGTCACTCCTCTCATCCTGCCCAAGCTGGAGCTCCCAGTACAGACTCGACACAAGTTCCTGGAGTTACTAGACGTAGAGGAAAACCAACAGAAAATCTCTTCTCTGAACACCAGGTTTGATAAGATGCATAGAGGCTGGGTCCAGATGGACAAAGAGGGACATCCAACGCCCAGACACAAAAACAGGGCAGACAGACAGGCAGCGATATGGAAGAGTAAGCGCAGGGTCCGCAAGCCCAAGTCTTTGGATCACCAGAGGTACTCCCTAGTCCAGATGCTTTTCAAGAACGATTTGGACCTAGCCAGTATTTGCCGCTGGTACATGGAGTCAACAGAAACCCAGTCCCTGGTCATCGTAAAGAAGGTGAACACACGTCTTCCCTCTGAGACCCAGCTGCTCTTCCCAGGTATGTCCCAAAGGCCATCCCAAAGGGTCTTCCCTAGCCTTCAGGCCGAGCGTTTGAAGAAACACTTGAAGAAGTTTGCCCTGGCTTCCCCTGTGAAGAGCAACCCTAAGAGTCAGAAACTGATCGCTAAAGCCCTGGAGCAGGAGGTCAGTACAAGTACGCCCAAAGGGAAGGAAAAGAGAGAGCTCACTACAGCCACTCGGATCTCCACCAAAGCCTATGTTTCCTCTGCAGAGGCACAGGCTCAACCAGCCGACGGCCAGAAAGCCTCAGCGAAGGCCAAGAATCCAGCCAGCGCCCGGATCCTGAGGAAGTACTCCAATATAAGGGAGAAGATGCAAGGTCAACAGAGCTCCAAGAAGTCGAAAGGGGCCCCAAGAAAAGATCTTGAGGCTTCCAAAGTCAAACCCTCTAAACCCCAAAAGAAAAAATTGACAAAACCAGTGAAATTGAAACCAGCCACTGCCCAAATGCAGAAATTATTGGTTTCTGGTGATAAAAGTGTTAAGGAACCAAGTATAGTCAAAACCGAGCGAGTGCAGCGATCTCCTATTAGAAAGACTCCAGCAAAAGCTGCTGTCCAGGTGAGATCAGTCAAGACTAGTAGCATTAGTAGAACCTTAAGGGATCTCGGTAGGAGAGAGAGTGCATCACCACAGAGGTCTCCCCAAAGAGTGATGACCCCAAAAGCACAGAAAAACACCCCTGCTCCTGCCACCGCCCCCAAGACTGACTTTAACAAACAGCAGGTTGGAGCAGAGAAGGCAGGGGGGGATAAGACCATGGCAACAAAAGAAGGTGAAACAAAAGGTCAACCAAAGAGACCCTCTGAGACTAAAGTCACTGAAAGTAAAGGTGCTGAGAGCAATGGCGCTGAAAGTGCTGCAGAGACTCCTCAACAGAACACGGACATCAAAACACCAGGTTCTCCTGACCAGGTTCTCACAAGGTCACAGAGGAAGATGGAGGCCACTCCACCCCCCTCCATCCCTCAGAGTGCAAGCCCTAAGCCTGCCACTAAGAAAGCAAATGAAAGTGCTCAGAGTGGAACTCCTAAGGGTGCCACAAAGAGAGCTCTGGAGCCTACACATACTGTTAGTGCAAGCCCTAAGCCTGCCATAAAGAGAGCCAATGAACCTGCTCAGAGTGGAACTCCTAAAGGTGCCACAAAGAGAAGCCAGGAGAGCCCACAGACTCCAGCCAAGCGCACCAGGACATCCCTACAGAAATAAAGCTTGTGCGCAGACATGGGCTGTAACAGCCAAGCTGGCGATATTACATATTTTTGTTTTATCTGGAATATAATAGAAAGGACTGTTAGTACCTATTTTTGTGTGTTCTTCCCAAGCTGTGTTAGTAAATTATCGTTTGGAGGGAGACCGACATGCTGAAGAAAAAGGAAAAATACTGGTTTTGTCTTGTTTAGTGTTGTCTAACTGGGCTGGAGTTGATCTTATTATAATGGTATATCTGCATTGTAAACATGTAAGTCATTTTAGTTTTTGGTTTGATGCAGTTTATTAGCTATTCAGACTACAGCATGCCAGGTCCTCCACCTTTGTTTGTACAAAGTTTTTAATATTACATAGTGTCTATTCCACGGTTTGAAAAATAGTGAGGTTTAGTGGCAATGGCATGAAAACATCAGCACCATGTTGCTACGGAATAAATTATATTCTCTGATTGCAGCACAGCATGGCTAGCCAATCGTTCAGTTTATAATTAGCCCAGGTTTCACTGAACATTCTCTTAGAACCATAATAGCCTATATTCATCAATGTCTCCCGCCCATCTCGCAATCAGAGTTGTGTTTGTGACTTAGTGATCAGGTGCCTTATTTTTCAGATGTAAAGTAATGAGTTGATAACAGGTGAAGCCTCAGTTCTCTGGCCATTGCACAGACACGTACTGTAGGAAGACCGAAAAAGGGAGCTTTCTAGATATGGATTTGGTGCACATCTGAGCATGTTGTCATGTTGTGGTCCTTAAGTTAAACTCTTCTCTAGTTATCGTGTAGATCTGATCATTTGTTCAAGGCCTGCACCAGATTTGTGGATCTGTGCGTCTTCATGCACAACTTCCCTCTATGTGTTCATGTCCCCGACTCTCCTCCGTCTTCCTGCTATAAAAACCACCCTGCTTCTCATCATGGGTTGTTATTCCGAAGAGTTCTCTTTTCATGTTTTTTTTTTTGTTTTATTTATTGTTTTATTTTTTTTCCAGAGATGTAGCCTTATAACTTATGTTATGGTAGCTGTGTTTAACTTTCAAATACTGTCCGAGTTAAGGAGGGTTTTTTTCCGTTGCATTTCGTGTGAGATATTAACACCTGCTTCGTTATGTTGTAACTCTGATCCAGTCCTTCTCATCTTCTCTGATTCCCGTTAAAGTTTAATGGTCTGGTGTGATCATTACCTGCTATTGCATATTGTAGCTGCCTGTAGCGTTTACATTTAGCAAAATGCTTGTTACTCCGGTCTTTCACCTGTGTAACAACAGCCCACTCTTGAAATGCAGCCTTCACCTCAACTACTTCTTATTAAAAAGCTATTTTGTTTGTTTTTTCCTGAACTAGCATTTGTTGCTGAAACTTCTTTGACTATGCATGCACGTTACCGTGCCCCTCTGTGTGTTGAACTGTATGAGCATTAACGACTGAAGATATGAACTCTTGGAAGATGTATCATTGGTCACCTCTTATGGAAGGGGGTTTCCTGTTAAAAAGCTAATTCCAGGGAATGACGCTAAATGGAGCCACACATGTATCTAATGTTGGCTGGATATGTTTTCCCCCATGCTTTATCTTGTATGGTAGTGTTTGTGTTTTATTTGGACTGTATTGCAGTATACTGACCCCTGGTGGCCATATGAGAACTGTTGAAGAAAATGCTTCTACTTTTCAAATCTTTGTATGATCAGAAAGTACTATACTGACCTTTTTATTTAACTAGGCAAGTCAGTTAAGAACAAATTCTTATTTACAATGACGGCCTGGGAACAGTGTGTTAACTGCCTTGTTCAGGGGCAGAACAACAGATTTTTACCTTGTAAGCTCGGGGATTGGATCCAGCAACCTTCCGGTTACGGGCCCAACACTCTAACCACTCGGCTACATGGGTGGGCATAGGCCCACCCACTTGAGAGCCAGGACCTGCCAATCAGAATGTTTTTTCCCCACAACAGACAGAAATACTTCTCAGTTTCATCAGCTGTCCGGGTGGCTGGTCTCAGACGATCCCGCAGGTGAAGAAACTGGATGTGGATGTCCTGGGCTGGCATGGTTACACGTGGTCTGCGAGTTGTGAGGCCGGTTGGACGTACTGCCAAATTCTCTAAAACTATGTTGGTAGAGAAATTAACATTAAATTCTCTGGCAACAGCTCTGGTGGACATTGTTGCAGTCAGCATGCCAATTGCACGCTCTCTCAATTTGTGGCATTGTGTTGTGTGACATCTGAACATTTTAGTTGCCTTTTATTGTCCTCCTGTTTAATCAGCTTCTTGATTTGCCACAACTGTCAGGTGGATGGATTATCTTGGCAAAGGAGAAAGGCTCACTAACAGGGATGTCAACAAATTTATTAACAAAATTTGAGAAACAAGCTTTTTGTGCATATGGACATTTTCTGGGATCTTTTATTTCAGTTCATGAAACATAGGACCAACACTTTACATGTTGGTTTTATATTTTTGTTCAGTATAAATTCCAATGTTATAGAATTAGCCTGTCTGTCATGTATTATTTTTATTTCTCTGATTTGTTTCAGGAAGATGTTTTCATGGTGCGATGCTTCCGTACTTCAGCAATAGCTTGACCTCTGTTTGTGTATGTCAATAGAAAAAAGACACATTTTAGCACAGTGTTATTTTTATCATGGTTATTTCACGTATTAATCATTTGTAAATGCAAAAAGGTATAATTCATGTTTTATATTGTTATTTAAGAAATCCCTATAGGTAAATACATACAGTAGACCTAAATTAAGCAGCCCACCAAATATCAAACTTGAATATGTTTTATTCTTTACTGTGGATATTTATAGTTTTTGATTTTGTATATTGGAAAATAAATAACTGATTTATCTGTGTTAATCCCAATAATGAGACTTCTTTTAAGTTGGTGACATTGTATTTTTGCTGGAGTAGATATAAAGATGTTTTAATTTTGTATTTTGTTTCGTGCTTCGTTTTTTTCTTCAGTGGTTAGCTTTCACTAATCTACTGTCAGTCATTTTGAGGTATAACTAAAACAACTTATCTTATAAAATATGATTCATATGTTCATGGAATTAAAATTAAAATTGCATTCTACACATCTTCATTGTGCCCTTAAAGTATTCACACCCCATGACTTCTTCCACATTTGTTGTTACAAATCGCCGACACATAATACCCCATAATGTCAGTGGGATTTCACCATGAAGCCAGTGGTGACTTTAAAACAGTTTAATGGCTGTGATGGGAGAAAACTGAGGATGGATGGTTCAACAACATTGCAGTTACTCCACAATACTAACCTAAATTAGAAGCCTGTACAGAATAAAACTATTAAAATTCCTGCATCCTGCTTGCAATAAGGAACTAAAGTCATGTCCACATCACTAAGTACCACTTCATATTTTCTAAAAACACGTTTATTGTGTGTAGACGGGTCAGATCTTTTTATATTTTTATCCATTTTGAATTCGGGCTGTAACACAACAAAATGTGGAATAAGTCAAAGGGTATGAATACTTTCTGAACCCCCACCCTTACCACACACACACACAAGCTCCATTCAAACCAATGAAGAGACACGTTACAGTCAATCTTAAAAGTACACACGTTAAAGTTTAATGAATGAAAAGTGGAGGAGTAAACATTTTGTCGGTGGCGATCGATAAGATAGATACTACATACATTCAGCATCCCTGGGACTTCAGTTCAATCCCACCATCACACTTGCGACTGAACACAACTAAAGCAACCGAAGTAGCACATCTGTAGGAAACAGTTTTTTGTGACAATTATATATATTTTTTGCACCAGTTCAATACAACAGAGACACAGCGTCTTGGGAGGGATCGAGCTAAACGTTTATCTAAAGGATTAGATGACACTTCATCAATAACATACACTGTGGACACCTTAGAAAAACCTCAGGGGTATACAAGACTAAGGGCTCTGTTCAATCAGATTCGCTTTAGCCAACTTCCGAAGAGCGGTTGTTTTGGTGGTGTCGGAGGTGGAACTGTGACAGCGGTGTCAAATCCACAAGAAGCTCCTGGCATTATTAAAGTGGACATTGACATAGAGTACCACAGTATTAGTGCTAATACCCATAAAACCTAGCGGTCAAACAAGGAAGTGGTTCCAATAGTTTTTCCCATAGGGGATTTTAGAAACACTTCAAATAAGGGCTGTGTTTCGTGTAGGCTCACCCTGGTGTGAAGTTTTGATAACTGTGTAAATCTCTCTAGGACAATATATTCGCCTGTATTTACCCCACAAAAATGAAATGCTAATTAGCTGCTAATGTGGCTATCATAAAGAACTACAAATGCCATGATGATCTGGATGAGACTGCCGAATCGAGGTAAAGGTAAGAATCTCTGGGTTTACTATCTAATGTTAGCTACATTTAGTAATGAATAAATTGGCTACATTTCTTTAAAATGTGAATTCTATGAACTGTCTTGTGCAATTTTAAATTGACAAAATGCCTGTTAGTAGAGGTGTCAGCCAGAGATGACGTGCAGGAGCTTGCAGGGATTTGTAGTCTTGAATGATGTCTACTTTGATGCTAATTAGTATTTTCGAATCTGAGAGTAAATAGAGACAAATGTATTGATAGAAGGCATCTTGTCCGAGAGAGATTTACATGGTTATCAAAACGTAAGCCTACAAGAAACACAGCCCTTATTTTAAATGCTTTTAAAAATTCCCTATGGAAAAACGATTGGAATAATTTCCCTGTTTTACCGCTAGGTTTTATGGGTATTATGATACCTCCACTGTGGGGCTCTATTGGCTCGTTAAGATAAATCCCATGCAGCCTTGTTTACAAGTTCGAACACTGGAATGTGATATGTAATCTACACCTCGATTAGGCTGAGAGAAATTCTAATTTAGTTGAATGATTTTCAATTTGAGCGTCATTATTTCTATATAGCCTACACTTTCTCATTCTGAACTAACTAACACGAGTGGGATGGGTGTGACAATGATCACGAGCAGCTGCTCACTGATTTGAGAGCTCCAACCCAGTTACACCCCGACACCGCCACAACATCACTTATTCGGGTTTCGGCTGTCGCCGGTGAAAACCTGATCTGATTGAATCTAGGCCAAGGTTAACATGGGGGGCAAACATGGAGTCCACTGCAACAGGACGCTCCAGGTAGAAGTTGCTCTTAAGCACAGATCTAGGATCAGCTTTCCCTCCCCAAAGTTTTACCCTAATAAAATTTTTAAAAAACCTGAACTGAATCTCGGTCAGTGTATAGGGTCAACTTCATCCTACTCCACAGTCCCGTAGGACTACATCCTACTCCACAGTCCCGTAGGACTACATCCTACTCCACAGTCCTGTAGGACAACATCCTACTCCCTACTCCACAGTCCTGTAGGACTACATCCTACTCCACAGTTCTGTAGGACTACATCCTACTCCACAGTCCTGTAGGACTACATCCTACTCCACAGTTCTGTAGGTCTCCCACAAACACAGAGGATGTGGTGTTTTTATACTGGGAACTAAACAGGATCACGGTTGAACCATTCCACTTCACGAGTGAGCTCAGTTCATATTCATCTATAAACATTTATACATTCAGGTTGGACTGTTCTGCTCTGCGACTGGCACCTTTTTTCATCATTGAATCTTGTTCTATAGCCAGTCAGAGTAGAGACATTTAACTGTACATGTAAAAATTGACAGAACACTCATAGGATTCCTATAGGTGGATCCAATTGCAAATGTACAGAAATATGTCAGGTCTACAGTTTGCTGTCATTAAACCATGTCCCCACCACAGTACAATGGTAAGATGGAAGCATCCATAGTGCTTAAAGCAGGCAAAATGTTGACTCTTTGTGAATGTCCACAATAAGTAAGCTTCCTACAGCAGCTTAGTTTCAGTTAACTGTGACTGTTTCACTTGAATCTTATAATGTCCCCAATTTAAAATGACAGAAATTCAATTGAACACTTCAACAAAATCAACAGGAGGATCAGAACATTTTCACTATATTTCAGAGTATGGTATGGTAATTACAGGAAAAATCTATTTCAGAGCGGGAAGGGCATCTCTCTCATTTGCATTTTAATTCCACCCACTCGGGCCAACAGCCAATGAGGAATGTGTCTGAGCCAGAGGGTACGAAACACTGTCTTAACTGGCTATTAGGTGATGTCACAAATACCTTACAGCTTTTTTTTTTGTACCTTTTTTTTTTTGTATTTTTTTTGTATTAATTTTTAATTTGAAAATCTGCCTTTTATACTCTACTGTATATGCCTTTTATACTCTACTGGAAAAACTCAAGATAAAATACAAAAATAAATAAAACTAAACAGCAGACAGACTTTTAAATGAATAAGATGTCATATTCACATGGAAGACAACATATACAATATTAAACGTATTTTTACATCAATACTGCCTCCTATAGAACAAGGCCAACCATTCGCTACCTTGTTTTGGGCAATTACAAACTAGCTTGTTTGAGCAAGTGAAATAAACAAATGAAAACAGCTAGGGAACCAATGAAATGCCATCCTGCCCGTTTCCAATAGAAGCTTCCAGAAAACACAGATTTACTCTTTAACATATAAAAATACTATACCAAAATGAAATACAAATATATATATATTAGAATCTGTTAGGCATTTCTGTATAAAGAGAGGGCTAAAGGAGTTAGGTTACATCAGCAAATAAAATATTATGTAAAACAAATCATTGAAATTAGACATAACAAAAAAAAAATATTCTGCATCTTTGTTCTGTAATAATAAACATCATGATAATAAAAAGCTCTACATATCATTTGCAAACTTCTAACATGCAACAGTTAGCACACGTTTAATACTGCAGGCATTGAGGGAACTAATCATCCTCCTGCTCAAAGGGGGAGGGCTTATGCAAATCATCCTGAGGCAATGCATGCTGGGAGATGGATCTCCACCGGGCACTGCCAGCTCCAGATGGGGTTATAGCTTATAGCCTACAGTAGGGAAATGGAGGGTATACCTGCATCACAATGTGAACCTGACAACCCCTTTTACTGCTTCTAATGCAATTACCCTTCTGCTCAGACAAGACCATTCTCTACTGTGTGTGTGTATGCGTGTGTGTGTGTGTGTGTGTGTGTGTGTGTGTGTGTGTGTGTGTGTGTGTGTGTGTGTGTGTGTGTGTGTGTGTGTGTGTGTGTGTGTGTGTGTGTGTGTGTGTGTGTGTGTGTGTGTGTGTGTGTGTGTATATGTGTGTGTGTGCGCTGTGAAGGGCACTGATTCTCAGTACTGGTATTCAGTGGAGTGTTGTTATCAATAAAGAAAATAATGGACATCACTTGTTCTAAAGACTCCAGGATAGAGTCTAATACGCTTTGGACTAAACCAGCCAAGCCAGACGTAGCTCAACTACAATCCGGCCCAGCCCAGCTAAACCCAATCTTATTTGGCTCAACTCACAGCCCAGGCAAGCTTATACCAGCCCACTCCAGCCCTGCCCAGCTCCAGCTCCAGCTCCAGCTCCAGCTCCAGCTCCAGCCCAGGTCCAGCCCAGCTTCAGCTCCAGCCCAGGTCCTGCCCAGCTCAAACCCAGCTCCAGCCCAGCTTCAGTTCCAGCCCAGCTCCAGCTCAGCTCCTGCTCAGCCCTGCCTTGCCTAACCAAACTCAACTACAGCCTAACCCCAGTCTCCTCCCTCTCTTTCAATATCTCCATACCTCCTCCCTCCTGCCACCCCGAACTAGGCCAGACACTACATTACACACACTGCCATCAGGAAGAAAAGATGAGAGATGGTGCTTAGGCTGTCTGAGACTTAATGGATGGATGGCCAAGGGGCCAAAGGTTTAGACCATGTGTGAATGAGGGGTTGGTTGATGCCTTGCTCTTTGACATCTTTAGAACCCTTTGAAACAATGTTGCAGATACAATGGTTTGGCTGTTGTTGTTGTTGTTGTTCACACTTCTCCACCTTGTTGTTGATGTTTTGTTTTCTCTGTGTTTCTGTACGTCAGACACCCAACGAAAGGGGAGGAAATGTCCTATTTTAGAAACGTTGTCCATAATACATAGATGGAGGTTTTTATATATATTTATTTATACTATTTCTCATTCTCTTATTTCTTCTCCGTCTCTCTCTCTCTCTCTCTCTCTCTCTCGCTCTCTCTCTCTTACTCTCTTTCTCTCTGTCTCTCTCTCTCCTCCTCCTCCCTCTCTCTCTCTGTGGTGCGCTCGGCGGAGGCGGCGGTAGCAGGTTTGTGTGAAGCGTACTACATACAACCCACGCAGCCACACTTGATGGTCTTCTCCACTTCCTCGCTGAACGATCTTCCGTCGCTACACTCGAAGGTGTATTTCCGACGTTTCATTCGCTGGCTGGCGCAGCAGGCACCAGTTTCGCAGGCGCCGGAGCACTCTACCCAGGAGACCATGCGTGTGGTCTGACAGATGGTGTACCCACGCTGCACCTGGTAGAAGTCCCTCACGGGCTCCCCTCGACACTCTGACTCTATAGGGAAGGAAAGATTGACACTCTGACTCTGTAGGAGAGGAAAGATAGACACTGACTCTATAGGGGAGGAAAGATCGACACTCTGACTCTGTAGGGGAGGAAAGATCGACACTCTGACTCTGTAGGGGAGGAAAGATCGACACTCTGACTCTGTAGGGGAGGAAAGATCGACACTGACTCTGTAGGGGAGGAAAGATCGACACTCTGACTCTGTAGGAGAGGAAAGATAGACACTGACTCTGTAGGAGATGAAAGATAGACACTGACTCTGTAGGAGATGAAAGATCGACACTGACTCTGTAGGGGAGGAAAGATCGACACTCTGACTCTGTAGGGGAGGAAAGATCGACACTCTGACTCTGTAGGGGAGGAAAGATCGACACTGACTCTGTAGGGGAGGAAAGATCGACACTCTGACTCTGTAGGGGAGGAAAGATCGACACTGACTCTGTAGGAGAGGAAAGATAGACACTGACTCTGTAGGAGATGAAAGATAGACACTGACTCTGTAGGAGATGAAAGATCGACACTGACTCTGTAGGGGAGGAAAGATCGACACTGACTCTGTAGGAGAGGAAAGATAGACACTGACTCTGTAGGAGATGAAAGATCGACACTGACTCTGTAGGGGAGGAAAGATCGACACTGACTCTGTAGGAGAGGAAAGATAGACACTGACTCTGTAGGAGATGAAAGATCGACACTGACTCTGTAGGGGAGGAAAGATCGACACTGACTCTGTAGGGGAGGAAAGATAGACACTGACTCTATAGGGGAGGAAAGATAGACACTGACTCTGTAGGGGAGGAAAGATAGACACTGACTCTATAGGGGAGGAAAGATAGACATTGACTCTGTAGGGGAGGAAAGATAGACACTGACTCTGTAGGGGAGGAAAGATAGACACTGACTCTGTAGGGGAGGAAAGATAGACACTGACTCTGTAGGGGAGGAAAGATCGACACTCTGACTCTGTAGGGGAGGAAAGATCGACACTCTGACTCTGTAGGGGAGGAAAGATAGACACTGACTCTGTAGGGGAGGAAAGATAGACACTGACTCTGTAGGGGAGGAAAGATAGACACTGACTCTGTAGGGGAGGAAAGATAGACACTGACTCTGTAGGGGAGGAAAGATAGACACTGACTCTATAGGGGAGGAAAGATAGACACTGACTCTGTAGGGGAGGAAAGATAGACACTGACTCTGTAGGGGAGGAAAGATCGACACTCTGACTCTGTAGGGGAGGAAAGATCGACACTCTGACTCTGTAGGGGAGGAAAGATAGACACTGACTCTGTAGGGGAGGAAAGATAGACACTGACTCTGTAGGGGAGGAAAGATAGACACTGACTCTGTAGGGGAGGAAAGATAGACACTGACTCTGTAGGGGAGGAAAGATAGACACTGACTCTATAGGGGAGGAAAGATAGACACTGACTCTGTAGGGGAGGAAAGATAGACACTGACTCTGTAGGGGAGGAAAGATAGACACTGACTCTGTAGGGGAGGAAAGATAGAGCCACTCTGAGACTATGGTCTGATCTGATTAACACCAACCGAAGGCCCTCACCTTAACATTAAGATACATTTCAATAAAGTTTTATTTTAAATATTTCTGACACAATATCACTCAGCCTTTCTTGGGTACCTGTTGTTGGTTTGGGCTGGATTAGCTATTAGTCTATTTGTATCAAAGACAAGCGACAACAGAGACAATCTAAGTAAACTAAGATGCCAGACAGTCCCCAATGAGAACGATATGCTCTCTCTATCTCCTATCTGGTGTTTCCACTGTAGTAATAAGTGTGCATGTGTGTGTCTCCTACCTGCGTCACAGAGCTCTCCGGTGTATTCGGCCTCACAGTGGCAGTAGGCGTCTCCTGTATCAGAGATCTGGCAGCGTCCGTGTTTACAGTTGTGGCTGTGGCAGGGGTTAAACAGCTCTCCCTGCTGGTTACACAGGGCACCACGGTAACCCTCCACACACTCACAGCGGTACGACTGAAGGTCAAGGGGAATACACTTCCCATGCACACACCTAGGGAGAGGGAATATAAATTAATAAATCAATCAATATACACTACCTGACCAAAAGTATGTGGACACCTGCTCGCCTAACAAAATCATGGGCATTACAGCTTTCCACTAGATGTTGGAACATTGCTGCAGGGACTTGCTTCCATTCAGCCACAAGAGCATTAGTGAGGCCTGGCACTGATGTTGGGGGATTAGGCCTGGCTCGCAGTCTGCATTCCAATTCATCTCAAAGGTGTTCGATGGGGTTGAGGTCAGGGCTCTGTGCAGGCCATTTAGGTTATTCCACACCGATCTCAACAAACCATTTCTGTATGGATCTCGCTTTGTGCACGAAACAGGAAAGGGCCTTCCCCAAACTGTTGCCACAAATTTGGAAGGACAGAATTGTCTAGAATGTCATTGTATGCTGTAGGGTTAAGATTTCCCTTCAGTGGAACTAAGGGGCCTAGCGCGAACCATGAAAAACAGCCTTAGACCATTATTCATCCTCCTCCAAACTTTACAGTTGGCACTATGCATTCGGTCAGATCCTCTTGGCATAAGCCAATCCCAGATTAGTCCATCAGACAGCCAGATGGTAAAGCGTGATTCATCACTCCAGAGAGGGCATTTCCAATGGTGGCGAGCTTTACACCACTCCACCAGACGCTTGACATTGCGTATGGTGATCTTAGTCTTGGTGCTCGGCCATGTAAACCCATGTCATGAAGCTCCCGACGAACAGTGCTGCTCGGTAGTGAGTGTTACAACCGAGGACATGTGATTTTGTGCTTCAGCACTCGGCGGTCCTCTTCTGTGAGCTTGTGTGGCCTCCCACTTCGCGTCTCCGCCATTGTTGCTCCTAGGCGTTTCCACTTCACAATAACAGCACTTACAGTTGACTGGGGCAGCTCTAGCAGGGCAGAAATGTTACAAACTGACTTGTTGGAAAGGTGGCATCCTATGACGGTGCCACGTTGAAAGGCCATTCTACTGCCAATGTTTATCTATGGAGATTGCATGGCAGTTTGCTCGATTTTATACACCTGTCAGCTAATTGGAAGGAGTGTCCACATACTTTTGTATATATAGTGTATGTCCAACTGAGAGGCTTGGGTGGAACAGATGTAAAGACTTGAAATTATCCTCATAACCCCAGTGGTCTGTTCTTACTTGCTGCCCTGGCATGGGTTGGCGGCAGGCTGGTCACAGTGTGGTCCGCTCCAGCCTGGCTGGCAGTGACAGACTGGTCCCTGTGCCCCGTCCGGCTGGCAGATACCATGCAGGCAATAGATCTTCCTACAGGGCTCACAGCCTGGCACCACACCCGGCTTCATCTGGGTCTTAGTGAAGTCCTGAAGCTCATTGTTGATATACAGGTTCTGGATGCAGCCGTGGAAACTGGAGCCATTCTGGATCTGCCAGAGCCGGAAGGCTGCCGAGTGAACGTCCAAGGGCATACCTGAGAGAGGGAGGAGGGGAAGGACAGAGAGGAGGAGGGGGAGGAGGGGAAGGACAGAGAGGAGGAGGAGGAGGAGGAGGAGGAAGGGAGATGTTGGTTAGAGATGTATGGGAGTGGTGAGCAAGGGAAGCAGAGAAACAGGTAACACAGGACTGATATGGAGATAATGAAGGAAGAGGAAGAGGCTTTTTCAAAGAGCCATGTGCAAGTGAATATACTGCAGCCATCTGAACAGAAGTGGAGCCAAAATACAACTTCTTTACGAGAAGTTAGGGGAACTAAGGGCTGAATACTCCAAAACTCCCACTAACATTAACATTTGATTTATAGGACGTTGGTCCAAAATGAATAAACATGCCTCTGAGCCAGTAGGGAGGGAAAGCATTGGCAGAAATATAGAGCTGGGCCCGTTTCCCAATCTTTTAATGAAAATTTGATCAAAGAATTCAAGTAAATAATTTACATTTGACTATTTTTAATTCAACAGCCTCTCTGATATAATAGAGTGATTTGACACTAATTAAATTCCGAAACAGCATCTTTGAAACAGAGGACAGTGAAAATGAGAAGGGCTATTGGGTGATGTGTAGCATACTCTTCTATACAGTGGCCAACAGTCACAAACATACAGTGCAGTACAGTACACCACAGTACAGTACACCACAGTTCAGTACAGCATATCACAGCACCAAACCATCACATCACAAACTCTGGACACAGCCATTCCTGATATCAGATAAATTCTGTTTCATCATTCTATGCTTTGATATCAAGAAAGGCTAGTCGGATTACAAAGTATTACTTACAAGCGAAAAATAGAAAAGGAATAGAAACCAGGAAATCATAATCCATGCCAATATACCACATCACATATCCAGAGTGAAGGCTGTGTCTGGTAGAGATATATAGGAATGTGTGTTTTCTTATATGTGTGTTCATAAATGTGTGTGTGAATGTTTGTATGCTGGACGTGCTCTGACAAACACAGTCGTTATGGGTGATGGACCGGGTGGATTGAGGTTTGGAGTTGGGTAGGTTGCAGGATTGGGTCAGGATGGGGTGGGGGGTGGTGGTGGGTTGGGGTAGGGTTGTGGTTGGTTTGGGGTTGTGGTTGGGGTGGGTTGCGGTGGGAGGTAACATTGACAGTAGTGTAGTAGTTTTAGTGCCTGCAGCAGAGGAGGAGGAAGTAGGTGTGTTCTGGAGAGGGCCCCTACCCCCCACGTATAGCGGAGCCTCCCCGTTGAGGGGCCGGACCCCCCTCAGGCTATCCATGGTGGTGGGGAGACCCCCGTCGATGGACAGGTTCACCATCTGGTCAAAGGTCACCAGCTCCACCGTGTGGAACTGACCATCATTGATCGTCTCAGTACTGCAGACAGACAGAGAGAGGGAGAGGGAGAGGGAGAGAGGGAGAGAGAGAGAGAGAGAGAGAGAGAGAGAGAGAGAGAGAGAGAGAGAAATAAAGAGGAGAGCGAGAGGGAGAAACAGAGACAAATATAATAATTTTGTTGCTTCTAAAATTGTACTCTTGTGCTTCTGTATTTGTGTTTGTCTGTATGTGTTTGTGTGTAGTCTGTGTGATTATGTGTGTGTGTGTGTGTGCGTGTGTTTACCTGTAGATAGCGTGCCCAGGCTGGCTGCCAGGGTCGTAGCTGACCTTAACATGACCTTGATACATCTCTACAGCGATGTGGTCATTGTCTCCATTATACAGCAGGATACCGTTCTCCTCCGCTGTCGACACCTGGGGACAGATATCACAATAGAATTAAAGGTATGAAAATGTCCCTTTTACATCACTGTCACAGTCCAAAAGTCCAAGTTACTGTACATGCATGGATCTCAAACTGAATTGTTAATTCAGTACCTGCACTGTATAAGCTTTGTGTGTGTGTGTGTGTGTGCACTGTATACAAATGTTGCCTGTGCGTGTATGTTACAGTACCTGTAGTGAGATGTTAGATACCTGCAGTGTGATGTTAGCCTGGGGCCAGTTCTTGAGGTCAGAGAGCAGCAGGTAGGAGTCTCTGTCTACAAAGTTAACGCTGACCAGCTTCTCACAGCGAGGCCCTCCGAACCCAGGGAGACACTGGCACAGTGCCCGGCCTGCCCGCTCCACACACAGGGCACCGTTCTGGCAGTCTGCCAGGTCACACAGAGACCACGGGGAGGGGGGCACCTCACACAACTCACCACTATGGGAGGAGAAAGATGGGATGTTGCGAGGAGAGAGAGAGAGACAGAGAGAGAGAGAGAAGGGTCAGTAAGTCAAAATGATAGATTCAGAGATGTTAGAAAATTCACCGCTGATAAATTACAAGTAGTAACCTTATACAACAGATGGCTTGATAGTGTTCTAAGTTGTGTGTGAGTTCTACAGTGTGTGTGAGTTCTATGGTTTGCGTGAGTTCTAAGTTGTGTGTGAGTTCTATGGTTTGCGTGTGCGTTCCTCACCTGTAGCCATCGGGGCAGGAGCAGGAGTATCCGTTGAGTTGGTCGACACACTGAGCTCTGTTCTGACAGCGATTCTCCTCACAGTCATCGTAGTCCACACTGCAGTCATCACCGACGTAGCCCGGAGAACACACACACCTGCAAACGTTAACGTTAGCCCACTGAGGCATTAGGTCTGGATGACAACGCAAATCTTTAAGTCTCACTAAGAGACAAACAAATTGACATTGTGTACTCACTGGGGTCCAGTAGAGGTGATGAGACAGGTAGACTGGTGTTGACATGGACTGAGACCTGGAGCACACACATCCTCCATCTCCTCACACACCTCCCCTGGAGGGAGGGAGGGGGGAGGGAGGGGGAAGGAAAGGGAAGGGGAAGGAAAGGGGAGGGAGGTAGGGAGAGAGAGAGAGAGAGAGAGAGAGAGGGACATTACATTTATGGATGAAACATTACAAGCCAATAGGTCAAGTCAACAAGCCAATAGGTCAAGTCAACAAGCCAAGTCAACAAGCCAATAGGTCAAGTCAACAAGCCAAAAGGTCAAGTCAACAAGCCAATAGCTCAAGTCAACAAGCCAATAGGTCAAGTCAACAAGCCAATAGGTCAAGTCAACAAGCCAATATGTCAAGTCAACAAGCCAATAGGTCAAGTCAACAAGCCAATAGGTCAAGTCAACAAGCCAATAGGTCAAGTCAACAAGCCAATAGGTCAACTCAACAAGCCAATAGGTCAACTCAACAAGCCAATATGTCAAGTCAACAAGCCAATAGGTCAAGTCAACAAGCCAATAGGTCAAGTCAACAAGCCAATAGGTCAAGTCAACAAGCCAATAGGTCAAGTCAACAAGCCAATAGGTCAAGTCAACAAGCCAATAGGTCAAGTCAACAAGCCAATAGGTCAAGTCAACAAGCCAATAGGTCAAGTCAACAAGCCAATAGGTCAAGTCAACAAGCCAATAGCTCAAGTCAACAAGCCAATAGGTCAAGTCAACAAGCCAATATGTCAAGTCAACAAGCCAATAGGTCAAGTCAACAAGCCAATAGGTCAAGTCAACAAGCCAATAGGTCAAGTCAACAAGCCAATAGGTCAAGTCAACAAGCCAATAGGTCAACTCAACAAGCCAATAGGTCAAGTCAACAAGCCAATAGGTCAAGTCAACAAGCCAATATGTCAACTCAACAAGCCAATAGGTCAAGTCAACAAGCCAATAGGTCAAGTCAACAAGCCAATAGGTCAAGTCAACAAGCCAATAGGTCAAGTCAACAAGCCAATAGGTCAACTCAACAAGCCAATAGGTCAAGTCAACAGTAATAGAGAGAAGGCTGGTCTAAAATCTAATGTGTGTTACCTGTGTAGTAAAGTGGACAGAGGCAGGTATAGTTGTTGACTCCATCTATACAGGTAGCTCCGTTTTCACAGTCACTATCTTCACAGTCATCTATGTTGGTCAGGCAGGTAGGACCGTCAAAGCCAAGGGAACAGGCACAGCTGTATGCCCCCTCCTCTTCATCGAGTTGGCAAGTGCCCCCGTTGACACAGGGGTTACTGACACACGCATTCAGAGAAGTCTCACAGTTCCTACCCTGCAGACACAGAGAAAAGTTGAGTGGTCACCAACTACAGTGTCTGTGAATAAACTGATTACACTCATTAACTTATGTGCAGTTCATGCATGTTAATGAATTTCTAGTTAATGCATTTTAATCAATGGAATCAGGAAATAAATAAAAATAAAAAACAGAAATATAGCTGGGCTGGAAAAAAATCCTGCACAAGCTGAAAAACTGCCTTTATAATGTCAGATGGCAGAAGTGGAGAGGTCTTGTCACAACCTTTATAATGTCAGATGGCAGAAGTGGAGAGGTCTTGTCACAACCTTTATAATGTCAGATGACAGAAGTGGAGAGGTCTTGTCACAACCTTTATAATGTCAGATGGCAGAAGTGGAGAGGTCTTGTCACAACCTTTATAATGTCAGATGGCAGAAGTGGAGAGGTCTTGTCACAACCTTATGCGTCAACAGCCACAAAAAAAGCAAGGACTTAATTCAATCTATATCACTACGGCACGCTTGAAATTTAAAGGTAATTTCCGATTGAGCCGACATATTTAATTTGGTATTTTTTGAAATATTTTTTTTGCCTAATTAACTTAATTAACTAGGCAAGTCAGTTAAGAACAAATTCTTATTTGCAATGACGGCCTACACCGGACAACGCTGGGCCAATTGTGCACCACCCTATGGGACTCCCAATCACGACCGGTTGTGATACAGTCTGGATTCTAACCAGGTTGTCTGTAGTCATATGCAGCGTTTAACGTAAATGCAGTCTCCGCGAACACAGGAACATTGCCTTTAAATTGAAATCACTACGCCGACACGGATGGAATCAAGCCCTAAGTTAGCCTAAGTATGTGTTAGAGCTTGAACAAAAGCCTGCACAACAGGGCGAGAAGAACACTGCAGGTAAAGGGTTAATGTGAGATCTCACCTTGAATCCAGTAGGACAGCTACACCTGTAGATCTCCGCCAGATCACTGTGACAGATCCCCTGGTTAACACATGGGCTGGACAGGCAAGGGTTGCACTTGGCCAGGATTCCACTGTCCACCTCACCTATACACACACACACACACACACACACACACACACATGAGAACCTGCTTCAGAGTACAAACGATACAGACATACCAAAGACGACTCAAAGCTGTAATCGCCACCAAAGGTGCTTCTACAAAGTATTGACTCGGGGCTGTGAACGTTTATGAAAATGAGATACAGTATATCTGTATTTCATTTTAAATACATTTGCAAATAATTATAAAAACATGTTTTCACTTTGAGAATTTTTATTTTTATTTAATCTATTTTAAATTCAGGCTGTAACACAACAAAATGTAGAATAAGTCAAGGGGTTTGAATACTTTCTGAATGCACTGTATACAGTATACAGTATAGCTGGATCTACACAAGAATTAACATGGGACATGAACGGATGAAAACATCTGAGAAACTGATTGATTTTGGAGAGAACAGTTGAGAGGGATACCTGGTTCCTTATTCAACTAAATGAATTAACCTATCTCACCGTGGCACTCAAACTTCTTGGCAGGGGTGGTGAGCAGCAGCTTTCCCTCCATGCCTGTAGGTCCTGCACAGCGGGCGATGCCAGGCTCCTTGTAGCCCGTCTTCACCCAGTCAGACAGCCAGAGCAGACGGCAGTCACAGTACAGGGGGTTGGCACCAATAGCCCTGAGGGTGAAGGGTCAGAGGTTAAGGGTCAGGGACAGGCAGTGGTGGAAAAAGTGAAAGGCACCCAGTAAAAATACTGAGTAAAAGTCTAAAAGTATTTGTTTTTATACTGAACAAAAATATAAACGCCTCATGAAACAATTTCTAAGATTTTGCTGAGTTTAGGAAATCATTAAATTTTTATAAATTCAATAGGCCCTAATCTATGGATTTCACATGACTGGGCACGGGCGCAGACATGCCCTGGGAAGCCTACTTAGCAGCCAGGCTGACCCACTGGGGAGCCAGGCCCAGATAATCAGAATTAGTTTTTCCCCCACAAAAGGGCTTTATTACAGACAGAAATACTCCTCCGAACCATCCCCTTTATGTGCATATGGAACATTTTGGGGATCGTATATTACAGCTCATGAAACATGGGACCAGCACTTTACATGTTGCGTTTATATTTTTGTTCAGTGTAAATATACTTGAGTATCAAAAGTAAATGTAATTGCTAAAATATACTTAAGTATCTAAAGTTAAAGTAAAAGTATGAATCATTGAAAATTCCTTATATTAAGCCAGACGGCACAATTTTATTATTTTAATTTAAATGTACGGATAGCCAGGGCCACACTCCAACACTCAGACATCATTTACAAACGAAGCATGTGTTTAGTGAGTCTGCCAGATCAGAGGCAGTAGGGATGACCAGGGATGTTCTTTTGATAAGGAATGTAATGAATACAAGTACAAGTAGTAAAACAATATAAATAATAAAGTACAGATATCCCCCCCAAATAAATACTTAAGTAGTATTTTAAAGTATTTAAACTAAAGTACTTTACACCACTGGGGACAGGTAAAGGTCAGTTAGAGGGTTGGCACCAATCACCTTGAGGTATCAATCCATCAATCAGTTAATCACCAATCACCGTGAGGTATCAATCCATCAATCAACTA
>CM042387.1:28118356-28160856 GCA_023634145.1 Thymallus thymallus
TGTTGACAGAGCTGAATTAAATGTAAAAGGCTTAGAAAATAAAAAGCTTGTTTTATGTCCTCCGGATTCGAAAAGAAAGACGAGGTCAATGACGAGTTCAATAGTGAACCTGCCAGTTAGCCACAGTTCTCGTACAGCATCCAACCAAGCTGACGCAATTATAGAATTACAGAGTTTCTACCACTTTTTTTCTCTGGCCTCCATTGATTTATTCATCCTAATTCTGGCCATCCTACAAGTGGTAAAAACTCCAATAACTTTTGAACTGATTATGATTGAGACATGAGGTTTAGACCATTATTTTTCTTAGAGGAGTATCTACACAATTAACATATTCATTGGTCAAAATCTGCATTTTTGATTGGACACTCTACACACTGCCAAATAACACCAGGTAAATATAAAGGCTGGTCAGGAAGACACACTCACACTAACTGGAGGTATTTAAAGAAGACACTCACACTAACTGGAGGTATTTAAAGAAGACACTCACACTAACTGGAGGTATTTAAAAAAGACACTCACACTAACTGGAGGTATTTAAAAAAGACACTCACACTAACTGGAGGTATTTAAAGGAAGAAAGCTCCTTTGGCACCATGCCAAACTGGTTCCCATCTAGATACCTGTGGAGAGACAGACAGATATTCAGAGTTTAGATACCTGTGGAGAGACAGACAGATATTCAGAGTTTAATAGTTGTGTGAAATGCCAGCATTCAGAGCCCAGGACTTTCTAAAACCACAGAGAGAGAAAGACCAGACCATTAACCCAAATAACCCCCTGTTAGATAGTAGCACTGTCCCATCACTCCTCCCCACCCCTCTCTATCTATCTCCCCCTTACCTTCACTCCCCTCCCCCCCCTCCAACACCCCCCACCCCTCTCTATCTATCACACCCTTAACTTCACTCCCCTCCCCCCCCTCCAACACCCCCCACCCCTCTCTATCTATCTCCCCCTTACCTTCACTCCCTCCCCCTATACCCCTCTCTATCCCCTCCCTCCCTCCCTCCACCCATACCCCTCTCTAACTAACTAGCTGTGTGTGTGTGTGTGTGTGTGTGTGTGTGTGTGTGTGTGTGTGTGTGTGTGTGTGTGTGTGTGTGTGTTGGGGCAAGGTGGGGTCAGAGAGGACATAGAGGTGGGGTAATAACGGAGGAGCATTTTATGGCTAAAGACAGTGTGAGTGTATGTGTGTGTGTGTGGGGGGGGGGTTACAGTAATGACAGTTTTGGAGCTCTCCGGAAGAACAGATGAAAGCATGGGACACCTGGTCACACCTGCTACGACCCCTCAGAGAAGTGGAGGAAAGTTCCAGACCCATCCCAACAAAACCTGCTAATTAAAATGTCCCCTTGCTTCTGTGGATCTCACACTCACACTCACACACACACACACACACACACACACACACACACACACACACACACACACACACACACACACACACACACACACACACACACAAACTTACACACACACACAGTCCCTGGGGGCCTCTGGGAGCAGAGAGGAATGTCTGAGAGAAGAACTGCAACGTTTATTTATTTAGGCTTGCTCTCTCTCTCTTTCCATCTTTCTTCTGTCTTGACTACATTGCTACAATGTCCATAAAGTTACACCTTGTTTTATCATAAAACATCATTATGATTGAAATGTTTGATGTTCTGAGGAGGAACTCACAATTCGGTGACGTTTCTGGGGAGGCCTTTGGGCAGCGCACGGAGGTGTTTGTTACTGCAGCGTACCACAGTCTCCACACACGTACACTCACTGGGACACTGAAGCCTGGGCACACACCTCATCTCCTCCACTCCTGGAGAGAGAGGGAGGGAGAAGGTGGGTTTAATTGTTCATCTAGCTGGAGAGACAAACACAGACCTAGTATTCACACTCAGTAGGAAGCAGATTCACTGGTCAATACAGCTAACAGCTCAGTAACACTCATCCAGCATCGATCAGAAGCCTATGTACTGCTGAGTGTGAAATCGCTTGGTAAACAAAATACCAAAATACTTTTACAAAGACAGTCATTACCTAGAGTCACATTCAACTGCCTTTTGACTTAGAAAGAAAGAGTTGTGAGATAAAAGGGCTAGATCTATTTTTCTGTATATTGAGCTACAATCTGCAGTCTTCAGTCCCAAATGACTTGAAGAGCAGAACTCTGTGTGCTAGAGTGTGTGTGAGTGTGTTTTGACCCTAACTTACCCTCTTCACAGCGGAAGTCAGGCAGTGCCACGTCCTGTAGTGGGATCTCTTTGAGGAAGGCGGGGCGCTGGCATCGAGGATTACCTGTGACGATCTTTCTGTTTCTCAGCCAATCACCAAGCCAGGACAGACGACAGTCACAGTTGAAGGAGTTAGCCAAGAGGTTACTGATAGAGAGAGAGAGAGATAGAGAGAGAGAGTTAGACTTAACAATTACACCAATTAAGCTTTAACTTGCTCTGTGTATGTGTGTGAAGGTGTGAAGGTGTGTGTGTGTGTGTGTGTGTGTGTGTGTGTGTGTGTGTGTGAAGGTGTGAAGGTGTGAAGGTGTGTGTGTGTGTGTATGTGTGTGTGTGTGTGTGTGTGTGTGTGTGTGTGTGTGTGTGTGTGTGTGAAGGTGTGAAGGTGTGAAGGTGTGTGTGTGTGTGTATGTGTGTGTGTGTGTGTGTGTGTGTGTGTGTGTGTGTGTGTGTGTGTGTGTTAGAGAAAATTCAGCTGGATGGGTGGAATGAAAACATTATTTCAACCTGTGGGTCGGCTCACAGTTCAGAACAATTACATTGTGTCGGAAACATTTGTAATCAAGCTAATATACTTTAAAAACATTTTTTACAGGAGGTTGTTGTGTTGCGAATTCCATTCTGTGAGTGGCGAGGCAGACATAAGGCTACCATACAGGGCAGAGGGGCATGTGCCCCCTCGGATCTGTTTAAAAATATATATATATTTTGTATTTTATTTATTTTAGCAATTTTATGAAGTTGGCTTTATTTAGTAGCAAGCTTGTCTATCTTAGCTGAAATGCCTGCTGGCAAGGTTGGTAGACTTCAGAAAAGTAATTAATTACTAAATGTACTGAATAAGACTCACACACCTTTTACCCAGATGTTAGGAAAGACACAGAGAAGCATACAGTGCATTCAGAAAGTATTCAGACCCCTTGACTTTTTCCACATTTTGTTACATTACAGCCTTATTCTAAAATTGATTAAATTGTTAGTTTTTCCTCATCAATCTACACACAATACCCCATAATGACAAAGCAAAAACAGGTTTTTAGAAATGCAAATGTATTTAAAATAAAAACTGAAATATCACATTTAAATATGTTTTCAGAACCTTTCCAAAGTACTTTGTCGAAGCAACTTTGGCAGTGAATACAGCCTTGAGTATTCTTGGGTATGACGCTACAAGCTTTGGGGAGTTTCTCACATTCTTCTCTCCAGATTCTCTCAAGCTCCTTCAGGGATTTTGTTTTTAAATTATATTGTAAATTGGAATGGTAGAGTTATGTCTTTCATGGAGAATTGTACGGGAAGGTCTGCTCAATCCAAGATTACAACCAATTGATTACAGCACTACCCCAAAAATGGAGGAGGCAGGTGGCAGCAGGAGGAGGTAGGGAACTGGTCTGTCTGCCCAATATAAAGAGGGAGGAGGTAGGGAACTGGTCTGTCTGCCCAATATAAAGAGGGAGGAGGTAGGGAACTGGTCTGTCTGCCCAATATAAAGAGGGAGGAGGTAGGGAACTGGTCTGTCTGCCCAATATAAAGAGGGAGGAGGTAGGGAACTGGTCTGTCTGCCCAATATAAAGAGGGAGGAGGTAGGGAACTGGTCTGTCTGCCCAATATAAAGAGGGAGGAGGTAGGGAACTGGTCTGTCTGCCCAATATAAAGAGGGAGGAGGTAGGGAACTGGTCTGTCTGCCCAATATAAAGAGGGAGGAGGTAGGGAACTGGTCTGTCTGCCCAATATAAAGAGGGAGGAGGTAGGGAACTGGTCTGTCTGCCCAATATAAAGAGGGAGGAGGTAGGGAACTGGTCTGTCTGCCCAATATAAAGAGGGAGGAGGTAGGGAACTGGTCTGTCTGCCCAATATAAAGAGGGAGGAGGTAGGGAACTGGTCTGTCTGCCCAATATAAAGAGGGAGGAGGTAGGGAACTGGTCTGTCTGCCCAATATAAAGAGGGAGGAGGTAGGGAACTGGTCTGTCTGCCCAATATAAAGAGGGAGGAGGTAGGGAACTGGTCTGTCTGCCCAATATAAAGAGGGAGGAGGTAGGGAACTGGTCTGTCTGCCCAATATAAAGAGGGAGGAGGTAGGGAACTGGTCTGTCTGCCCAATATAAAGAGGGAGGAGGTAGGGAACTGGTCTGTCTGCCCAATATAAAGAGGGAGGAGGTAGGGAACTGGTCTGTCTGCCCAATATAAAGAGGGAGGAGGTAGGGAACTGGTCTGTCTGCCCAATATAAAGAGGGAGGAGGTAGGGAACTGGTCTGTCTGCCCAATATAAAGAGGGAGGAGGTAGGGAACTGGTCTGTCTGCCCAATATAAAGAGGGAGGAGGTAGGGAACTGGTCTGTCTGCCCAATATAAAGGCTCAAAACTGGAGGAGGAATAAAAATAGTATAAATAGGAAAGTATACCAGTTTCATTTGAAGACCAGGATGTTGACAGCTGTGCATACAGATTGCAAAATAGTTGGGAAGTGTCAGGCTCAGATCTAGGTTATCTAGTTCTGTGTGGTGTTTTGTGTCGGGTCCCCAATTGGAGTCAGCTGCTAAGCGTTGTCTCTAATTGGGGAGCCTACTTATGTTTGTATGTTCCACACCTGGGTGTGGTTAATTGTCTTCCATGTCAGTCTGTAGAGTAAGTGTATTTACGTTTGGTCATACGTTGTTCTTGTTTGTATAGTTCACATTGAGTATATTTATATTAATTAAATATACCATGTTGAACTATCACTGCGGTGCGCCTTGGTCATTTTACACACCCAGTCGTGACAGGAAGAGATTTTGGATGTTCCGATTCCATGGTACAGGGTGTATGAGTTGATATATAAAACAACGCAAGATTAAAGACTTTGTGCTTTTCAGATAAAATTATTATATAGAATTCTTGCCACAAACAAAATGTTGAATATTTGGGGCATACAATCATCGAGGCTCTGCAGATTTTTTTGTGAGGAAACAGGATCAATAGACCATTTATTTTGGTATTGCCCTCAGGTAGCCTGTTTCTGGTCTCAGGTTCAGGAATGGCTGAAAAAATGCATAACATTGATGTAAAATTGACTCTATAAATAGTACTGTTGGGAGATCTGGAGAGACCGGGTCAGTCAATTACTAATATACTAATACTCTTAGTAAAAGTATTTATCTTCAACTCGCAATCTGTGGATTCTATTCGATTAGATAAATTGAAATTGTACGTGAAGCATCACAGCATAATTGAAAGATATATGGTGCTTAGAAATCCGAAGAGGGTGGACAGCAATGATTGGTGGGAGGGGCTGAGGGAAGCTGAGGGTTGGGATGTGGAATTGGAGACAAGTGGGAGTTTCTGGGTGGGGTATAGAATGACGGTCAAAGATAAAAGTATTTAATAAACATTTTGAATGTAAAGGTATTGATTTGTTTTGTCAGCTATAGGCTATAATTAGGTAAGAAGTCTAATTAGAAGGCTCTTTTTCTCAAAGCGAGTTGAGTGACGTGTCACATTGTGAAAATAATAAGATATCGTTCTTAATTCATGGCCTGGTTTCCTTTTCTCCAAATGATGAATAGACATGCAGACAAATAAATTCATTCAGGGAAGGAGAATATTAATAGTACTCTTATAATAATAATAATAATAATAACAATAATAAAGCTTACTACTTTGGAGACATAAAAACTATTATATAAATGCATTTTATAAGGCGGGTAGTGTGTGTGTGTGTGTGTGAGTGCTCGTGTGTGTCTTACAGTGTAGACAGTGTCTGCAGGGTATCGAAGGCTCCAGGGGTGATGGTAGTTAGCTGGTTGTCATAGAGAGACAGCAGGCGAACGTTGTGGAGGCCGGTGAAGCTGTTGTTATGGATACAGCTGATCTTATTGTTCCTCAACATTCTGGAACAAAGAAAACAGTTTAAACAGTGTTGGAAAAGGATTTGGATGATTTTGTTCATGTATTGTGTGTCTTTGTACATGGCTAGTCTCTTTCCACAGCCACTGTGTGGAGTGCCATAATTCTGGCAAGCAAGACTAGTACATTAAGCTTCTGTGCTTATAGGTGCTTATACAGTACATGCATGAGTGTGTGTGCCTACGTGTGCTCATGTGTGCGCCTGCGTCTGTTTGCGTCACTGCATGTGTGTATGTTTGTCTTTGTGTGTGTGTGTGTGACTCACAGCATGCGTAGTCCCTCCAGTCCCTTGAACATTCCGCTGCGGACAGAGTCCAACTGATTGGCTGTGAGATGGAGCTCGTTGACAGACCCCGCCCCCTCGAACGCCCCATCCTCGATCTCTGTGATCTTATTGTTGCTAAGGTTACTGGGAATAAATAAATTATGGTGATTAAAAAATAATTTTAGTGAACTTCTTAACTTTTTTCTGGGGGCAGCAGTGAGACATTAGGCTAGGTACCAGTCTGTTTTCTGGGAGCAGCCGTGAGACATTAGCCTAGGTACCAGTCTGTTTTCTGGGAGCAGCAGTGAGACATTATCCTAGGTACCAGTCTGTTTAGCTAACATTCCACTCCATGTATTCCACTCCTTGTACTTATGGCTAAACAGACTGGTACCTAGACTAGTGAGACATTTCTTTGTCTAATTAAATTAGATATCATAACATAAACCACAACTTACATCTTTTTGAGCTGGGAGAGGGTCTTGAAGACTCCTGTAGCCTCCAGTGTAGTGATCTCATTGTTGTTCAGACGACTGAGAAGAGAGAGAGGAGAAACCAGAACATGGTTAGAATGAAGCGGTTAAATAAACATTAAAAAGATTAAAACATGTGTGTGTGTGTGCTCTTACAGTTCAGTGGTAGAGGCAGGGATGTGTTCTGGTATCTTGTTGATTTTGAGGTTGGAGCAGTCCACCACGTTGGACTCACAGCGACATTTAGGAGGACAGACTGGATCACTGTTACACTCATTATTCAGACGGGTGTCCTCGGTGCCTGAAGACACACACAAACACACACACAAGCTTTAAAAAACCTCTGTACCTGAAACACAACACACACACACACACAGTTTTTAACAAACTTCAATGTACATGAAACACAACACACACACACACAGTTTTTAACAAACTTCAATGTACCTGAAACCCAACACACACACACACAACTGGTATAAAACCGTCACACACACAACACACTACCTCATTTGATAGGCCTACACCTCTCTATGCCACACACAGGCCTAGCCTAGAGGCCTACACCTCTCTATGCCACACACAGGCCTAGCCTAGAGGCCTACAACTCTCTATGCCACACACAGGCCTAGCCTAGAGGCCTACACCTCTCTATGCCACACACAGGCCTAGCCTAGAGGCCTACAACTCTCTATGCCACACACAGGCCTAGCCTAGAGGCCTACACCTCTCTATGCCACACACAGGCCTAGCCTAGAGGCCTACACCTCTCTATGCCACACACAGGCCTAGCCTAGAGGCCTACACCTCTCTATGCCACACACAGGCCTAGCCTAGAGGCCTACACCTCTCTATGCCACACACAGGCCTAGCCTAGAGGCCTACACCTCTCTATGCCACACACAGGCCTAGCCTAGAGGCCTACACCTCTCTATGCCACACACAGGCCTAGCCTAGAGGCCTACACCTCTCTATGCCACACACAGGCCTAGCCTAGAGGCCTACAACTCTCTATGCCACACACAGGCCTAGCCTAGAGGCCTACAACTCTCTATGCCACACACAGGCCTAGCCTAGAGGCCTACAACTCTCTATGCCACACACAGGCCTACAACTCTCTATGCCACACACAGGCCTAGCCTAGAGGCCTACACCTCTCTATGCCACACACAGGTCTAGCCTAGAGGCCTACACCTCTCTACGCCACACACAGGCCTAGCCTAGAGGCCTACACCTCTCTATGCCACACACAGGTCTAGCCTAGAGGCCTACACCTCTCTACGCCACACACAGGCCTAGCCTAGAGGCCTACACCTTTCTCTGCCACACACAGGCCTAGCCTAGAAGCCTACACCTTTCTCTGCCACACACAGGCCTAGCCTAGAGGCCTACACCTCTCTATGCCACACACAGGCCTAGCCTAGAGGCCTACACCTTTCTCTGCCACACACAGGCCTAGCCTAGAGGCCTACACCTCTCTATGCCACACACAGGCCTAGCCTACTATGGCCTTAGAAAATGTCTCTATAGGGCCGTCCACATCTCGGACGATGTACCTAAACACCCTACAGATCAGCTCTCGCCTGGCCTACCACGACCCTAAAGGTTGGCACGCACTACCAGATGAGAGATGGGTAGTGGGAGGGAGCGGGGGACACAGGAGTGAAGGAGTGATGAAGAGAGAGAGGCCAAGAGGGACAGAGAGAGGGAAACCGAAGGAAGAGATGAGTGCTAGAGGGATGAGATGTCAGAGAGGATTTGAGCAGTCTAGCAGAGAGGACCCCAGAGTACAGGCCAGGGAGGTAGAAAAGTGTTTGAAGGAGTGATAGAGGTAGAGCGTTGTGGAACGAGAGAGTGGGAGGGATGAAGTCAGGGGTGGTTTCTGTAGAGATGGCTAGGGAGAGAGGGAAGGAAGACAGGTGGGGAAGGATGGGAGTGGCTGGGGAGTAGGGGAAAATGAGTGTGATGAATATGAGAGGTGAAGGCAACGGAGACAAGAAGGGGGAGAGGGAGAGAGTACAGGGGAGAGGTGGAGGGAGACAGAGAGGGAGAGAGGTGGGAAGAGGGAGAGAGGGAGAGAGGGGGAGAAGATATTACTTCATTTCTAATTCATATACCTGTTTTCTTCCCCCTCCCTCCCTCCCTCCCTCTCTCCTGTCCCTCTCTCCTCTCTGTCTATGAAAATACCAAAGAGCATGGAGCCGGTCACATCAATAATGGAGATGCACTAGCAGTCTCTGTGTCTCACTCAGAGAGGATGGCCCAGTGTTCTTTTCTTAGTTAGTGATCTGTGTCCCGTGCTCCATAGCGCTCGCACGCTAAGCCCCACCCCTAAGTGAAGTTTAGGGATGATGTCATCGCTGTAAAGAGTAGAGCCCCCAGAGCCACAGACAGACAGAGGCTTCATCTCAATACGCTTGGAAAAATTGCTGGAGATACCTTGCCGCTTTGGAGACACCTTTGTGCTTGCTAGGAAAGAGATTTGCGATGGCTACTTGGTGGTAAATAAGATAATTGTTTCACCTTACAGTTAGCCAACATGCCTAGTTAGCCAGTTCAAACTCTTTACAGTCAGTTAGCAATCCCTTCTTCACTCTTTTGCTGGCTACAGTAGTGCTGCCGTTTCAAAGATAACCTGTCTCCATGTGACACGGATCCATGCATACCCACTTTCTATATCGACAATCATCTCAATAGACTACAGTAGCTTCCTCTCCTCATCTCCTCAGGCTGTCTGAGTGAGAGCAGGTGTGACTGAGACACGTTGTTCCATGTCAACCTTATTGGTCTCTTTTGGACTCTGAGACAAACAGCTCAGACAGACAGGAAGTCCTGTACTGATAATGACTGAAGTCTAATGATGCTCATTACCCTGTGCTGTGGACGACACCCACTCACACACACCCACTCACACGCACGCACGCACACACACACACACACACACACACACACAGGCGATGAGTGAAGTCTAATAATGATCATTATAGAGTGCAGTGGATGAACGGAAGTAAGTGTCATTTCCTGCTACACCGGAAACAATTAAAGTTTCAGGATGTTCTTTGATTTAGCAGAGTGACTTAACTTTCACTGAGACAAGAGGACTGATAGATAGAGGGGGAGGGAGAGAGGCAGAGAGAGAGAAAGAGAGAGGGAGTGAGAATGAGAGTGTGGGAAAGAGAGGGAGAGACAAAGGGAGGTAGAGAGAGAGAGAAAGAGAGGGGGAGTTTGTTGGGAGAGAGAGTTGTCTGCCAGTACAGAGACTGAATTGTAGTTTTCTACAGTATATTCTACAGTACAATTATTCACAGAATGTTTTTTGTGAACATTTGTCAGTATTTTTTGAAGAGGACAGATTTAGCATTAATCAGGTTTTCCTTTCATCTTCCCAATGAATTTCCATTCTATTCGCCCAGTATCTTTCTGAAACATACACACACAGACACACCACACATGCGCTCACAAACATACGCACCACACACACACACACCACAAACACGCACGCACGCACGCACGCACGCACGCACGCACGCACACACACACACACACACACACACACACACACACACACAGTCTGGCGCAGCTAACCTTGTGGGGACATACAATTCAATCCCATTCAAAATCCTATCCCCTAACCTAACCCTAACCCATACCCTTACCCTAACCCTAACGTTAACCCTAAACCTAACCCTAGCTCCTAACCCTAACCCTTAACAAAATGTCCCCAGTTGGTCAAATTTTTGTTGGTTTAATATTCTTGTGGGGACTTCTGGTCTGAGTTAAACAAACAGAGTTGAAGCATAGGGCCCGACAAGGAAACACACATGACTTACTGTAAAACAGATTTAGAGAAGAGGAGTACTACAGAATGAATGGAGGGACGGAGAGGTGAAAAGTGAGGGAGAAAGACATATGAAAGTGTGAACACAAGCCACTCACCAGGGATGAAGTATTGTTCCTTGGCTGTAATGGAAACAAGAGAGAAGCAATGATGTCAGTCAACACAGATATACTTACTCACATACACTACATAGCCAAAAGTATGTGGACACACCTTCAAATAAGTGGATTTGACAATTTCAACCACATCTAGCGCACAGCCATGCAATCTCTATAGACAAATATTGTAAGTAGAATGGCCCGTACTGAAAAGCTCAGTGACTTTCAACGTGGCACCGACATAGGATGCTACCTTTCCAAACAGTCAGTTCGTAAAATGTATGCGCTGTTAGAGCTGCCCCGGTCAACTGTAAGTGCTGTTATTGTGAAATGGAAATGTCTAGCAACAACGGCTCCGCCGCATAGTGGTAGGCCACACAAGCTCACAGAACGGGACTGCCGAGTGCTGAAGCGGGTAAAAATCATCTGTCCTCGGTTGCAAACTGCCTCTGGAAGCAACGTCAGCACAATAACTGTTCATCAGGAACTTCATGAAATGGGTTTCCATGGCCAAGCAGCTGCATTGGACTCTGGAGCAGTAAAAACATGTTATCTGGAGTGACTAATCTCGCTTCACCATCTGGTAGTCCAATGGACAATGCCCCTGTGCACAAAGCGAGGTCCATACAGAAATGGTTTGTTGAGATCGATGTGGAAGAACTTGACTGGCCTGCACAGAGCAACCCCATCGAACACCTTTAAGATGAATTGGGACGGCTCTTGTGGCTGAATGGAAGCAAGTCCACGCAGATATGTTCCAACATCTAGTGGAAAGCCTTCCCAGAAGAGTGGAAGCTGTTATAGCAGCAAAGGGGGGACCAACTCCATATTAATGCCCATGATTATGGAATGAGATGTTCGACCAACAGGTGTCCACATACTTTTGGCCATGTGGTGTATATATGACTACATGTTATACAGATAGTCATATACAATTCCATAATCTTTCATAAAATGTTGCGGTTTTCCAAAAATCCTGGTTGGAAGATTCCTGGAAATACGAGGGATTAATTCAAGCAATCCGTGAATCAGAGAAAGAGAGAGAGAGAGACAGAGAGAGAGACAGAGAGAGAGAGACAGAGAGAGAGACAGAGAGAGAGAGACAGAGAGAGAGAGAGAGAGACAGAGAGAGAGAGACAGAGAGAGAGAGAGAGAGAGAGAGAGAGACAGAGAGAGAGAGAGGGAGAGTGAGAGAGAGAGAGAGAGAGGGAGAGTGAGAGACAGAGAGAGAGAGAGGGAGAGTGAGAGAGAGAGAGAGAGACAGAGAGAGAGAGAGAGTGAGAGAGAGAGAGAGAGAGAGAGAGAGAGTAAGAGAGAGAGAGAGAGAGAGAGAGAGAGAGAGAGAGAGAGAGTGAGAGACAGAGAGAGAGAGAGGGAGAGTGAGAGAGAGAGAGAGAGAGAGACAGAGAGAGAGAGAGAGAGAGAGAGAGAGAGTAAGAGAGAGAGAGAGAGAGGAGAACAAAAAGAGAAATAGAGAGAGTGCCAGATAGAGAATACATATCAAACAAGAGGAACTATCAGAGAAGTCCATGATTATTCACCATGTCTAGGCAGACGCCAATGTTAGATTGTAAACCAGAGAGAGTAGAGTGTGGAGAGAGGAGTGCCAGGCTGTCTAGGCCACTGCTGTAACACAGTGTACTGGCAGAGAGGCACACACAGAAACACTATACTGTACCCTATGGCTGCCAAAGACAGAGAGGGCCAAGAGGGTGGGATGGGAAATGGGCTGGGGAAGTGAGGGGGGGCATGGGGATCAGAGAAGTGTGGAGTGAGTATAGTAAAGGGTGGGAGTGGGTATTGGTAGTGCAGGAGAGTAAGGGGGTGAGCACAGCCTGAAACCCACTAAGCCTGACAGGCAGACGAATGGGCCTGGAGGGAGGGAGAACTGAGGAAGGGGGAGAGTGAAGAGGGTGAGGAAGGATGATAAAGGGACAGAGTGGGGGCAGGGGTATTTGAAATTGGCACAGACTGAGAGGTACTGTAGTGGGCACAGGGCTAGAGGAATTGGACACGGGGCAGAAACCCTAGCCACAGCGCCAGTGATGTCAGCTCTCTGTAGTGTACTGTGAAATCAGACTCACTATGTGTTAATGTGCTATAAAACCTGCTATAGTTTGGAGGGAGGGATAAAGTATTATCCTCTGGTAAGGGATAAAGTATTATCCTCTGGTAAGGGATAAAGTATTATCCTCTGGTAAGGGATAAAGTATTATCCTCTGGTAAGGGATAAAGTATTATCCTCTGGTAAGAGATACAGTATTATCCTCTGGTAAGGGATAAAGTGTTATCCTCTGGTAAGGGATAAAGTATTATCCTCTGGTAAGGGATAAAGTATTATCCTCTGGTAAGGGATAAAGTATTATCCTCTGGTAAGGGATAAAGTATTATCCTCTGGTAAGAGATACAGTATTATCCTCTGGTAAGGGATAAAGTGTTATCCTCTGGTAAGGGATAAAGTATTATCCTCTGGTAAGGGATAAAGTATTATCCTCTGGTAAGGGATAAAGTATTTTCCTCTGGTAAGGGATAAAGTATTATCCTCTGGTAAGGGATAAAGTATTATCCTCTGGTAAGGGATAAAGTATTATCCTCTGGTAAGGGATAAAGTATTTTCCTCTGGTAAGGGATAAAGTATTATCATCTGGTAAGGGATAAAGTATTATCCTCTGGTAAGGGATAAAGTATTATCCTCTGGTAAGGGATAAAGTATTATCATCTTACGGTAAATAGAGAAGGAGAATGAAAAGGAGAGAGAGTGAGGAGTATTGATTGGTCTGAGGCCTGCTGGCAGAGCGGAGAGAGGGAGATGGAGAGTATTTCAGATGGAGTGATCACACGTCTAGTGTGATGAGGAAGGAGACATTGAGGAGAATGACGTTAGGAGAGGGGTGGAGCAGCAGGAGAGAGAGAGCAAGAGAGTGAGAGAGAGAAAGAGAGAGAGATTGAGAGAGAGAGAGAGAGAGAACTGTAGAGAGAACTGTAGAGAGAGAGCAGCCTTAGAGAGAAAGACAGAGAGAACTGGAGAGAGAGAGAGAAAGAGAGAGAGAAAGAGAGAGACGGAGAGCAGCCTTAGAGCGAGAGGTACAGTACAGAAAGATGCCAGTCCTCCTACCAGAACAGCGGAACTTCTTGCTCTTGATCTGCCCGATACGTTTGTTGGCCAGTCGTCTGGGGCTGGTACAGCGGGCACCACTGGTCTCTATGGGGTTGGAGCGCAGGTAGTCTGCCAACCACTTCATATTACAGTCACAGATAAACGGATTCTGGGCCAGGTGACTGAAGAGAGAGAGGGGGAGGGAGGGCGGGCGGGAGGTTGAGTGGATGGGAGAGATAGAGGGGGGAGAGATTGAGGAGGGAGCAAATTCCATCTCAGGAATTTAGAGGACGGTAGCAAATTCCATTCCAATTTCATTTTTGGGAACATTAAAAACTTTTGTCACTCACTGTGTGACATTTTAAAGATCTGTGTGATTGTGTGTGGCATGGGATCTATGTGGTGGTCAACAAGGCATAGGGTATGTAACTAATGGGATCTATGTGGTGGTCAACAAGGCATAGGGTTTGTAACTAATGGGATCTATGTGGTGGTCAACAAGGCATACGGTATGTAACTAATGGGATCTATGTGGTGGTCAACAAGGCATAGGGTTTGTAACTAATGGGATCTATGTGGTGATCAACAAGGCATAGGGTATGTAACTAATGGGATCTATGTGGTGGTCAACAAGGCATAGGATATGTAACTAATGGGATCTATGTGGTGGTCAACAAGGTCTAGGGTATGTAACTAATGGGATCTATGTGGTGGTCAACAAGGTCTAGGGTATGTAACTAATGGGATCTATGTGGTGGTCAACAAGGTCTAGGGTATGTAACTAATGGGATCTATGTGGTGGTCAACAAGGTCTAGGGTATGTAACTAATGGGATCTATGTGGTGGTCAACAAGGCCTAGGGTATGCAGCTAATGGGATCTACAGTGCATTCAGAAAGTATTCAGACCCCTTAACCACATTTTGTTACGTTACTGTCACACCTGCTCCCGCTCTCCCTCCCTGACGCTCGAGGGCGCCAGGCTGCCCATCACTCCACACTCCTGCCACCATCATTACGCACATCTTTTACCCTCGTCACGCGCAGCAGGGCTCATTGGACTCACCTGGACTCCCTCATGTTGTTGATTGCCCCCTGTATATCTGTCTGTTCCTTTGTGGTGTTCCTGGTTTGTTCATTAATTGTGTTTTGTATTCCTGTCCCGACGTTGTTTCCGTTATGTTTCATGTCTGTCAAGCATTAAACCTTCACTCCCTATACCTGCTTCTCATCTCCTGCGTCGATCCTTACAGTTACAGCATTATTCTAAAATGGATAGAATGTTTTTTTCCTTTATCAATAAGCACACAATACCCATAATGACAAAGCTAAAACAGGTTTTCAGAAATGTTAGCAAATGCATAAAAATAAATAAAAAATAAATACCTTATTTACATAAGTATTCAGAACCTTCGCTATGAGACTCAAAATTGAGCTCAGGTGCATCCTGTTTCCATTGATCATCCTTGCGATGTTTCTACAACTTGATTGGAGTCCACCGGTGGTAAATTCAATTGATTGGACATGATTTGGAAAGGCATACACCTGTCTATATAAGGTCCCACAGTTGACAATGCATGTCAGAGCAAAAACCAAGTCATGAGGTCGAAGGAATTGTCTGTAGAGCTCCGAGACAGGATTGTGTCAAAGCACAGATCTGGGGAAGGGTACCAAAAAAACACAGTGGCCTCCATCATTCTTAAACAGAAGAAGTTTGGAACAACCAAGACTCTCCAAGAGCTGGCTGCCCGGCCAAACTGAGTAATCGGGAGAGAAGGGAGGTGACCAAGAACCTGATGGTCACTCTCCAGAGTTCCTCTGTGGAGATGGGAGAACCTTCCAGAAGGACAACTATCTCTGCAGCACTCCACCAATCAGGCCTTTATGGTAGAGTGGCCAGACGGAAGCCACTCCTCAGTAAAAGGCACATGACAGCCGAGTTTCCTTCCGGTGAAACCTATCCTTGATGAAAACCTGCTCCACAGCGCTCAGGACCCCTGACTGGGGCGAAGATTCACACAGCCAAGACCCTGTGCACACAGCCAAGACAAAGTAGGAGTGAAGTCTCTGAATGTCTTTGAGTGAACCAGCCAGAGCCCGGACTTGAACCCGATCAAACATCTCTGGAGAGACCTGAAAATAGTTGCTCCCCATCCAACCTGACATAGCTTGAGAGGATCTGCAGAGAAGAATGGGAGAAAATCCCCAAATACAGGTGTGCCAAGCTTTTAGCGTCATGCCCAAGAAGACTCGAGGCTGTAATCGCTGCCCAAGCTGCTTCAACAAAGTACTGAGTAAAGGGTCTGATTACTTATGTAAATGTCATATTTCATTTTTTAAATGTAATACATTTTCTAAAATGTCTAAAAACCAGTTTTTGCTTTGTCATTATCTGGTATTGTGTGTAGATTGATGAGGGAAACATAAAAAAACATTTAATCAATTTTAGAATGGGATAGGCTGTAACTTAACAAAATGTGGAAAAGGTCTGAATACTTTCCGAATGCACTGTATGTGGTGGTCATCAAGGGTATGTAGCTAATGGGATCTATGTGGTGGTCAACAAGTCCTAGGGTGGGCAGTATAAATAGCAGGGACAGAGTAGAGGATATTTTTACTTCTTTTCTCAGAATCCAGGTTAAACAAGAGGCTAATTATAGACTGGAGCTCAGACCCCAGTGTGTGTGTGTGTGTGTGTGTGTGTGTGTGTGTGTGTGTGTGTGTGTGTGTGTGTGTGTGTGTGTGTGTGTGTGTGTGTGTGAACCATCCACCCTGTTGTCTATGGGGCTCTGGGTGAGAACTGTTGTCAGGTGAGCCAAGGGACAACATTATCAATCAACTTCACAAGTGTGTGCGTGTGCCTTTGAGTGTGTGTGTGTGTGTGTGTGTGTGTGTGTGTGTGTGTGTGTGTGTGTGTGTGTGAATATACTTGTTTTTATGTGTTACATTATAAACTGCTCAAGTCAATCAGTCAAAACCCTCCTGCTGTTTGCTGTCAGCTTTGATAAGAGGGTTTGTTCATTAGGGCAGCGCTGGCACACACTTGGTTGGAGGGTGTATTGGCTTGGTTTTGAATTACCTGAGGATGTGTGTGTCTGTGTTTGTGTGTGTATTTGCAATGTGTGCCAATACACTACTCATTACTCATTCAAGGGTTTTTCTTTATTTACATTATTTTTTACAAAAGTGAAGACATCAAAACTGTGACATAACACATATGGAATCATGTAGTAAACAAAAAAAACAAATCAAAAATATATATTATATTTGAGATTCTTCAAAGTAGCCACCCTTTGCCTTGATGACAACTTTGCACACTCATGGCATTCTCTCAACCAGCATTTGTTTAACACTTTTTTGGTTACTACATGATTACATATGTGTTATGTCATAGTGTAAATAAAGAAAAACCCTTAATAGTTTGTAATATTCCAAACTTTTGGCCCCCAAGTAGTTCTCACAATGATGGATGGTGTTGTGTTGGTGTTGTGTTGGCTCATGTTTTATGGTGACAGCTCAGTATGTTTGAGAATGTGTGTGTGTGTGTGTGTGTGCGTGTGTGTGTTCACATTCGTGCGTGCATGATTGTGAGTGTGGGCACACGTGTGTGTGTAAGCGCCCCTGTGTGTGTGTGTGTGAGTGTGTGTGTGTGAGACTCACAGTGTCTGTATAGCTCTGAGAGAAGCGAAGGTGCCCTTGGCCACAGTCTGTATCTTGTTGTCATATAGAGACAGTAGAGAGAGGTTCTGCAGGTCTGTGAAGGCATTGGCCCGAACACAGTGGATCTTATTGGCATTCAACAACCTGAGCGAGAGAGAGAGGGATAGATAGAGAGAGAGAGGGGGGGGTGGTGGTGAGAGAGAGAGAGAGAGAGAGAGAGAGAGAGAGAGAGAGAGAGAGAGAGAGAGAGAGAGAGAGAGAGAGAGAGAGAGAGAGAGAGAGAGAGAGAGAGAGAGAGAGAGAGGGTGGGTGGGTGGGGAGAAAGATAGTTACAAAAATAGATAAGGGAAATATGTTATTTACAATCATTTACAATACAAGCTGAATGTTATCAAGGAGTAGCCACTGTGTACTTACAGTAGTTGCAGGGCATATAGTCCGTCAAACACTCCTTTGGGAAGCTCCGTAATCTTATTCCCATACAGGACTCTGGAAAAGATCAATTGATAAATTAATTAATTAAGCAGCGACTCAATCAATCAACAACAAATAATCAATTGACTTATCCATCAATGGTAACAGTGACTCACAGTGAGTTGAGGGATCTCAGGCCCTGGAAGGCATCAGGAGCTATTTCTTCTATTTGGTTATTACTCAGGTCTCTGGAGGGAGAGAGGGAGATTTATTTCATTTTTTGAAAAAGCGGGGAGAGGTAAAGAGACATTCAATGTGGGAGGTATTGTCTTCAGCCAGGCCCAACGTTCATACTGTAACTCTAACCCCTAACCCCTAGGACTCATCTAAGTCCTTATTGTATCATAAGTTATTATTCAAGTTTACATTCTAGAACTTTCTAAAGCAGGCAGTGATATTCGGACATAAGTGGGTTGACAACACTGCTAGCCAATCAAAACCCAGAATAGTGTGGTGTGTGTGGTGTATTAATGGGCTGCAGGGCTGGGGTCCATATGGAACAGGCTGTTTCTGTAAATGCCTGTTGTTAATAGGATCCACAGACCTCTGGCCACAAGCTAACCACGGTGTGTGTGTGTGTGTGTGTCTGTGTCTGTGTCTGTGTCTGTGTTAATGGAGTGTGCAGTGACTTCCAGTCAACTGCATGTCTTTAAAGGGAAATCGTCGTGTGGTCTTCAAGATATGAAATGATCCCATTTGAGGCTAATGTTAAACTAAGTGCTAAATAAGTGTCAAGCGCAAAAGCCTGATGTTTCCTGGATAATAGAGCTCTGGATTAGGAGGAGGTTACAGCATCTGATCTCAGACACACTTCTGTCATGTGAAAATAGAACGCTGGATAAGCATCTGATCTCCGACACACTCCTGTTGGGTTCCAGGTGAACAACACAGTTCATATGTGGGGTCATCCAAACTGGGCCAAGGTGAGAGTGTGTGTGTTTACACAGTGGGTCCCCCTGTAACCTATTTCTATCAATAGAGATCTGTTAAGGACCATCATCCTCAGTGAATTTCATAAAAATAAAAATTGTGACCAAATAATTGATTAAAACACAGTTTTGCAATGAAGGTCTACAGTAGCTTCAACATCACTCTTGTCAGGCTCTGGCCATAGGGAAGCCTATTTGCTTCTCTATGTATCCATGGTCAGAGTCTGACAGGTCTATTATTTCTGGGTTGGTGTGGTGTTTTGGTGTTGGATCCCTAATTAGAGGCAGCTGCACTGCATTGTCTCTAATTAGGGATCCTATATATGTTTGTATGTCCCACACCTTTGTGTGGGTCGTTATATATGTCTACATGTCATGAAGTAAGTGTGCTTTACGTTTGTTTGCTGGATCGTGTTTCATTTTGTATAGTTCGTCAGTTTGTTGATTAATTCATAAAAAAGAAATGTCGAACTATTCCTGCGCTGCGCCTTGGTCTGTATATGCACCCGTTCGTGACAACTCTGTAGGGTAGCACCATGGTGTAGCCGGAGGACAGCTAGTTTCCGTCCTCTTCTGGGTACATTGACTTCAATACAAAACCTCTCACCCCCTTCCATAGACTCATACAGTAATTATGAAATCTTACGGAAGACGTCCTCCAACCTATCAGAGCTCTTGCATCAGGAACTGACATGTTGTCCACCCAATCAAAGGATCAGAGAATTTATCTAGTACTGAAAGCATAAGCTACAGCTAGCTACAGCTAGCTACAGTAGCACTGCAGTGCATAAAATGAGTAGTTGACTCAGAGAGAAAGACAGGAGATTAACAAATGAATTACTTCCAAAAAGGAAGGAGATGCAGAAGAGAGATAGATAGATAGATAGATAGATAGATAGATAGATAGATAGATAGATAGATAGATAGATAGATAGATAGATAGATAGATAGATAGATAGATAGATAGATAGATAGATAGATAGATAGATAGATAGATAGATAGATAGATAGATAGATAGATAGATAGATAGATAGATAGATAGATAGATAGATAGATAGATAGATAGATAGATAGATAGATAGTATGGGTGAAAATGTACACTATACATTGTTACAGAGTGTCAGGTGAAAAAAAAAAGATACAAATATGGCAAGTTGATATAGATAAATAAGGAATATTTGCATGGTTAACTATACTATACAGGTCGATAGCAGAGAAATACTTAAATAGCTAAATGTGCGTGTGAGGGTAATAATAGTTTACTTAATATACCGTCTGTTACCTAGCTGGTTATGGATATCCAACACTGGAACTCTAAGCTGCTTTCTAACTGTACACTGTACTGCAGGAATGTAGTGGGTTTACTAACGCTTTACTTCTAGTAGCTATGTAGACTTGACATTAGCTAATATATATTTTTGTTTTGTTTTGTTTGTTTGTTCGTACTGTAAGTATGACAGAGTGGAGAGGAGGAGAGAAGGAGGAACCCTCAGTCTTCAGTCCAGCACACGCTAGTTGTGGCCAGTAGCCCATGTAATTTAGGCATAGGCTGGTTAGCGGGTGGTTAGTGAGGCTGAGATAGTACTGGACTGAGAATCCCCCCAATAAGTTGGGCAGAAAGTGGGAGAGAAGCAAAGGATGAGAAAACCCTTAGTCTTCATTCCGGCACTCTCTCCTTCCCCAATATCATATCATATAATCATCATATCCATAATCATCTCTGCCACAGTTTATAGTGTGCCTATGCAGTCAGACAGACACTCTAAGCAGGCTGAGAATACTGTACCAGCACTGAAACATGAGAGGTGTTATTACAGTGGAGAGGTTTCAGCTTGTAGCCTTCTGTAGCCTTCTACAGCCAGACACCCCTGTACTTTTTCCTGCTGTTAGTCTGAATCTAACAGTTTGGGTTGTGACATGAAACTGAGAAGGTAAGATTTGCTAATTGTGCTTTGATTGGACCCCTGTGCCCTCTGGCTTGACAAGTACATTGTCAAAAAAATTTTTTTTTGTGCAGTAAATTGGGTTCTGAAATGAGTCTATGTGGATCAGACTCAGTTATGTTTTTTTTAGCCTTAAACCTGGTGTATTTACAGTACATCAGCGCTAGAGGAAGTATAGTTAGTATACTTCAGCCCTCGAGATTATATACTTATATACCATGTGTTCTTCAGCCCTAGAAGAAGTGTACTTAGTGTTCTTCAGCCCTAGAGGAAGTGTACTTAGTGTACCTCAGCCCTAGAAGAAGTGTACTTAGTGTTCTTCAGCCAGAGAGGAAGCGTGCTTAGTGTACTTCAGCCCTAGAGAGTATACTTACATCCTGCGCAGCTTCTTGTAGGGAGAGAAGGCGCCGGGAGGAACTGACTTGATCCCATTCTGCTCCAGACGACTAGAGAGAGACAGAGATGGGGAGGAAAGAGAGGAATGGAGAGAAGGAGAAGAAGAGACAGACAGAGAGAGAGAGATGGAGACAGACAGAGGGAGAGATGGAGACGGAGGGAGAGGTGGAGACGGACAGAGGGAGAGATGGAGACAGAGGGAGAGACAGAGAAAATAGAGAGTGAGAGAAGGAGACACAAAGAGGGAGGGATGGAGACAGAGAGAGGGAGGGATGGAGACAGAGAGAGGTAGAGATGGAGACAGAGAGAAGGAGGGATGGAGACAGAGAGAGGGAGGGATAGAGACAGAGAGAGGGAGGGATAGAGACAGAGAGAGGGAGGGATGGAGACAGAGAGAGAGAGAGATGGAGACAGAGAGAAGGAGGGATGGAGACAGAGATAGGGAGGGATGGAGACAGAGAGAAGGAGGGATGGAGACAGAGAGAAGGAGGGATGGAGACAGAGAGAGGGAGGGATGGAGACAGAGAGGAGAATGGGGGATGGAGACAGAGAGGAGACGGGGGGATGGAGACAGAGAGGAGACGGGGGGATGGAGACAGAGAGAGGCAGTGATGGAGACAGAGAGAAGGAAAGAAGGAGAAAAGAGAGATATAGATACCATCAGGTAATAAACCAACAGAGATCACTACAGAAACAAAGCAGAGTAGTCATACATCATTACAGACTCATGTAATTGGTTCCTTGGCGTACACATCACTGATAAACTGAAATGGTCCACCCACACAGACAGTGTGGTGAAGAAGCCGCAACAGAGCCTCTTCAACCTCAGGAGGCTAAAGATATTTGTCTTGGCACCTAAAACCATCCAACCTTTTACAGATGCACAATTGAGAGCACCCTGTCGGGCTGTATCACCGCCTGATACGGCAACTGCACCGTCCGCAACCGCAAGGCTCTCTAGAAGGTGGTGCAGTCTGCCCAGCGCATTACCTGCCCTCCTGGAGATCTACAGGACCCGGTGTCACAGGAAGGCAAAAAGATAATCAAGGACATCAACCACCCGAGCCCCTGCCTGTTCACCCCGCTATCATCCAGAAGGCGAGGTCAGTACAGGTGCATCAAAGCTGGGACCGAGAGACTGAAAAACAGCTTCTATCTCAAGTCCATCAGACTGTTAAATAGCCATCACTAGTACATTAGAGGCTGCTGCCTATAGACATAGACTAGAAATCCCTGGCCACTTTAGGAAATGGAACACTTTAATAATGTTTACATATCTTGCATTACTCATCTCATATGTATACACTGTATTCTATACTAGTCTACTGTATCTTAGTCCACGCCCCTCTGACATTGCTCGTCCATATATGTGTATATTCTTAATTCCATTCCTTACTTAGATTTGTGTGTATTGGCTATATGTTGTGACATTTCTAGATATGTTTGTTCTTAACTGACTTGCCTAGTAAAATAAAGGTTCAATAAAATTAAAATAAGACATTACAGAAGTGTCTTCAGACATTACAGAAGTGTCTTCAGACATCACAGAAGTGTCTTCAGACATTACAGAAGTGTCTTCAGACATCACAGAAGTGTCTTCAGACATCACAGAAGTGTCTTCAGATATTACAGAAGTGTCTTCAGACATCACAGAAGTGTCTTCAGACATTTCAGAAGTGTCTTCAGACATTACAGAAGTGTCTTCAGACATCACAGAAGTGTCTTCAGACATCACAGAAGTGTCTTCAGGCATTATAGAAGTGTCTTCAGACATCACAGAAGTGTCTTCAGGCATTATAGAAGTGTCTTCAGACATCACAGAAGTGTCTTCAGGCATTATAGAAGTGTCTTCAGACATCACAGAAGTGTCTTCAGACATCACAGAAGTGTCTTCAGGCATTATAGAAGTGTCTTCAGACATCACAGAAGTGTGTTACACTGCTCTCTTTTTCTAACTGTCTCTCTCTCTCTCTCTCTCTCACACACACACACATTTCCTAACGGTGGAAACTGAAAGTCACAGGCATACTGTAATCAGTCTCAGTATGTTCAGGAGAAACAGGCCTTGAGAGGCAGTAAGTACTGGGCTCTGAACCATAATAGTGGCGTTGGAGTGTGTGTATGTGAACACGGTGCCAGTGTGTGTGTGTGTGTGTGTGTGTGTGTGTGTGTGTGTGTGTGTGTGTGTGTGTCTGTGCATGCATGCGTGTGGTTGAGTGGTGGTGTGGCAGGGCATACAGACAGCTGTCTCTCTCCAGCCCTGCTCTGACCCAGTCCTTTAACCCCTCTGAGCCTCATTAAGGCTAGTTTTAAAAGCTGTGAACTGACCTACAGATAAACAGCCAAGGCTGGGGCTGCATTGGGCTGGAGCTGTGGCTTTGCCTGGAGTATGGGGCTTTGGTTGTGGTTGTGGCCAGGGCAGGGGCTGTGGGATTGGCCTGGGATAGGGCTAGCGCTGGTAAATATGAATGGGTCTGGAGAGAGGTCTGGGGAAACCCAAAGAGTTTGGTTATTGGGACCAAACTGAGGTGGCCTGATGGGAATGAGGCCCACCAGTACCACAGTGTTTCAGCCTTAATTCAGAACACTTAAAGGGATAGTATCAGTGTTTCAGACATATTTCAGAACACTTAAAGGGATATTATCAGTGTTTCAGACATATTTCAGAACACTTAAAGGAATATTATCAGTGTTTCAGACATATTTCAGAACACTTAAAGGGATATTATCAGTGTTTCAGACATATTTCAGAACACTTAAAGGAATATTATCAGTGTTTCAGACATATTTCAGAACACTTAAAGGGATATTATCAGTGTTTCAGACATATTTCAGAACACTTAAAGGGATATTATCAGTGTTTCAGACATATTTCAGAACACTTAAAGGAATATTATCAGTGTTTCAGACATATTTCAGAACACTTAAAGGAATATTATCAGTGTTTCAGACATATTTCAGAACACTTAAAGGAATATTATCAGTGTTTCAGACATATTTCAGAACACTTAAAGGGATATTATCAGTGTTTCAGACATATTTCAGAACACTTAAAGGAATATTATCAGTGTTTCAGACATATTTCAGAACACTTAAAGGGATATTATCAGTTTTTCAGACATATTTCAGAACACTTAAAGGAATATTATCAGTGTTTCAGAGCCACATCTTTAAAATAGCAACTGAGTCCCATGCATGTAATTTCAAGAACAGGGTTAGAACAGGTCACTCCTGTTAAAGACTCTCCAAGACACTTAGAATAACAAAGCCGCTCCTGTTCATATGTCCAGCTGCATGTTGTAATAGAACGTCTAGTTAGATCAAATATTAATTTAACTCTCCAACCTGGCTAGATAAGCAGAGCAGACAGCTTTAGACTGTAGTCTGGTTTAGAGTGTGATTGGTCTGGACAGGATAAATCCCACATGCTTTTAATGTTGTTAATGCTGTCTGTGTGTGTGTGTGTGTGTGTGTGTGTGTGTGTGTGTGTGTGTGTGTGTGTGTGTGTGTGTGTGTGTGTGTGTGTGTGTGTGTGTGTGTGTGTTGTGTCCATTCATGGGGGTAAATGGTTGAGTTATGTGTTATTGCATACTCAATGACTTGCCGTAATAATAATGTTTTAAGTTTCCACATATTTCATTGAAGTATGTTCTGGTTCAAAGCTGTGGGCCTCCATTTATGGATAGACAGAGCTGTATAATTGACATTCTTAGAATAGCTGTTATTCCAGACCACAGATTCCTGCGGTAGTCATGTTCTATGTGTGTGTGTGTCCAGTGTGTGTTTGTCACAGCGTTGTGGTCTCAGGGTGTTTTGCCAAGTGGCTTTAATTTCTTCTATCATCATGTCTGGATCACAAGATCCCAGGGTATTGTAGAAAACACTGTCTGTGTGTGTGTGTGTGTGTGTGTGTGTGTGTGTGTGTGTGTGTGTGTGTGTGTGTGTATGTGTGTGTGGTGTGTGTGGTGTGTGTGTGTGTGTGTGTGTGTGTGTGTGTGTGTGTATGTGTGTGTATGTGTGTGTATGTGTGTGTATGTGTGTGTGGTGTGTGTGGTGTGTGTGGTGTGTGTGGTGTGTGTGGTGTGTGTGGTGTGTGTGGTGTGTGTGTGTGTGTGACTACATGCTTGCGAGAGTGTTTGAAGAAATTCTGAGGAGTGCTTTAAAGGGACCATCCACCCAAAACCACTCATTCCTTTAATTTACAGTGTTAAATAACGCTAATATGTGAGAACACATTTTTTTGGTGAACAAATGTTTTGTTTTGTGTTATAATCGTTGTGGAAATCTATTACAGCTCAAGTCGACTACACAATCCACAATGCAATGCTCTCTCTATGGGCTGGCTGGCTGGCTAGCTAGCAAACGTAGCTACATACAATAATAACAAATGTCACACGCACCAAATACAACAGGTGTAAACCTTAGCGTGAAATGCTTACTCACGAGCCCTTAGCCAACAGTAAGGTAATTGAGGTAACATGTACATGTAGGTGGGGTTAAAGTGACTATGGATAGATAATAAACAGCGAGTACCAGCAGCGTAAAAAAGGGGGCCAATGCAAATAGTCTGGGTAAACATTTGAACATTCATTAATTTGTGCATTAATCACAAAGCATACAAGTCATCCATGTCTTTAAATATATGTGTAGGCCTCTGGGTTTTTGTTAGGAAAATGTGGCGATGTATAACGTGACCGGTCAGGAGGAGGCCCAGGTTACTAAGCAACTGAGAGTGAAGAGCAAACAAACCCTAACATTCCCACAGCCTTGTAGCCTAACCAACATCCAAACAGAGTAGATCTGATTGATTTTTCAAAACCAGTCCCCATGATTGTCTCAAAGCAGCGCGAAAAGGTGCTGAAATGTTTGACCACACGCGGGTTGGCTATTGCTTCAAATCCTATTATAACAATTGGATGACTTTGGGAGTTTCAGTAAGCAACAATTTGCTGCCTTCAATTGCATTAGTCTACTTTATTCCAATATTTCCGTCATTCAGTGATTTTTATTCCCATAATAATTTGTTATGGATCCATCCAGATGTGGTTAGAAAACAGTGCATGTGGTGGGCTACGCAAAGAGATGGGTGAAGTGACATGCCTTGCAAACATTCATCAATACATTTAAGTGTGTGCACGTTTTTTTTTGTGTATAGGAGTATGTCTGAGTGTGTGTCTTAGTGTGTGTCGGAGTATGTCAGTGTGAGACACAAGCCTTCCAGACAGCATTCGTTTGTCTCTCCATCCCCCTTCTCAGATCAATACATCAACAACCTCAAGAGATGGACATGTGAGTTTAGAGGAGGCACAGAGGATTCAGTCAGGGTCAGGACACACGCACGCACACACGCAAGCACGCACACACACACACACACACACACACACACACACACACACAGGCTTTAATTCCTCTGTCCTCCAGGCCAGGCCTGTGGCCTCCATCCATCCCTCCTTCTACCTATTCCTACATCCCTCCTTTTCCAGTCAACCAAGCAAAGAGAAACAATCTTCATAAGTAGCCTTGACATGGAGAATCAATGCCTGTCAATCATCAGGTGTCTGTCTCTGTGTGTATAGATATAATCAGTAGTTCTAATTGTATTCATCAGGTGTCTGTCTCTGTGTGTATAGATATAATCAGTAGTTCTAATTGTATTCATCAGGTGTCTGTCTCTGTGTGTATAGATATAATCAGTAGTTCTAATTGTATTCATCAGGTGTCTGTCTCTGTGTGTATAGATATAATCAGTAGTTCTAATTGTATTCATCAGGTGTCTGTCTCTGTGTGTATAGATATAATCAGTAGTTCTAGTTGTATTCATCAGAATAGCTGTTATTCCAGACCACAGATTCCTGCGGTAGTCATGTTCTATGTGTGTGTGTGTCCAGTGTGTGTTTGTCACAGCGTTGTGGTCTCAGGGTGTTTTGCCAAGTGGCTTTAATTTCTTCTATCATCATGTCTGGATCACAAGATCCCAGGGTATTGTAGAAAACACTGTCTGTGTGTGTGTGTGTGTGTGTGTGTGTGTGTGTGTGTGTGTGTGTGTGTGTGTGTGTGTGTGTGTGTGTGTGTGTGTGTGTGTGTGTGTGTGTGTGTGTGTGTGTGTGTGTGTGTGTGTGTGTGTGTGTGTGTGTGACTACATGCTTGCGAGAGTGTTTGAAGAAATTCTGAGGAGTGCTTTAAAGGGACCATCCACCCAAAAACACTCATTCTGTCTCTGGCGATGTATAACGTGTGTGTATAGATATAATCAGTAGTTCTAATTGTATTCATCAGGTGTCTGTCTCTGTGTGTATAGATATAATCAGATATAATCAGTAGTTCTAGTTGTATTCATCAGGTGTCTGTCTCTGTGTGTATAGATATAATCAGTAGTTCTGATTGTATTCATCAGGTGTCTGTCTCTGTGTGTATAGATATAATCAGTAGTTCTAATTGTATTCATCAGGTGTCTGTCTCTGTGTGTATAGATATAATCAGTAGTTCTAGTTGTATTCATCAGGTGTCTGTCTCTGTGTGTATAGATATAATCAGTAGTTCTAATTGTATTCATCAGGTGTCTGTCTCTGTGTGTATAGATATAATCAGTAGTTCTAATTGTATTCATCAGGTGTCTGTCTCTGTGTGTATAGATATAATCAGTAGTTCTAATTGTATTCATCAGGTGTCTGTCTCTGTGTGTATAGATATAATCAGTAGTTCTAATTGTACTCATTAGGCTATGGGCTGGTTTTCATTAAGGTTGAAGACATAATGCTGTCAGCTATTCAGACAGTGACATACACACAGCGGAGTCTACTCTACTGTACACACAGCGGAGTCTACTCTACTGTACACACAGCGGAGTCTACTCTACTGTACACAGAGCGGAGTCTACTCTACTGTACACACAGCGGAGTCTACTCTACTGTACACACAGCGGAGTCTACTCTACTGTGCACACAGCGGAGTCTACTCTACTGTACACACAGCGGAGTCTACTCTACTGTGCACACAGCGGAGTCTACTCTACTGTACACACAGCGGAGTCTACTCTACTGTACACACAGCGGAGTCTACTCTACTGTACACACAGCGGAGTCTACTCTACTGGCTACATAACAAGGGTACTGCTCTATGAGAGACATTTTCACAAACAACTGTATTGCTCACAGTGTTAATAATTTTTACCAAAACCTCTCATGTGATGTCCTTAAAAAGCAGAAACAATTTACTAATGTTTAAAGTAAGCCATATGCGTCTGCAGTAAAATGTTGAACTATGTTCCATGTGAAGTAATGGGAATGGTATGCTTTGATTTTGGAAAGAATTCAATAGTATTTTTACAGTTGCCAACAGTCAGCCACCTACTAAGAGAAATAGAAGACTGAGTTTATCTACAATATATACAGTATAATACTTATTGTAATGTTTTTGTCTATCCTAGGCTGAGACCAGCACTCCTAACAAGCTTACAAGGAACAGACTAACTAACTACAGACCCACACTCCTAACAGGCTTACAAGGAACAGACTAACTAACTACAGACCCACACTCCTAACAGGCCTACCAGGAACAGACTAACTAACTAACTACAGACCCACACTACTAACAGGCCTACCAGAAACAGACTAACTAACTAACTAACTACAGACCCACACTACTAACAGGCCTACCAGAAACAGACTAACTAACTAGCTACAGACATACACTCCTAACAGGCCTACCAGGAACAGACTGACTAACTAACTACAGACCCACACTCCTAACAGGCCTACCAGGAACAGACTAACTAACTAACTAACTACAGACCCACACTCCTAACAGGCCTACCAGGAACAGACTAACTAACTAACTTCAGACCCACACTACTAACAGGCCTACCAGGAACAGACTAACTAACTAACTACAGACCCACACTCCTAACAGGCCTACCAGGAACAGACTAACTAACTACAGACCCACACTCCTAACAGGCCTACCAGGAACAGACTGACTAACTAACTACAGACCCACACTCCTAACAGGCCTACCAGGAACAGACTAACTAACTAACTAACTACAGACCCACACTACTAACAGGCCTACCAGAAACAGACTAACTAACTAGCTACAGACATACACTCCTAACAGGCCTACCAGGAACAGACTGACTAACTAACTACAGACCCACACTCCTAACAGGCCTACCAGGAATAGACTAACTAACTAACTACAGACCCACACTCCTAACAGGCCTACCAGGAACAGACTAACTAACTAACTTCAGACCCACACTACTAACAGGCCTACCAGGAACAGACTAACTAACTAACTACAGACCCACACTCCTAACAGGCCTACCAGGAACAGACTAACTAACTAACTACAGACCCACACTCCTAACAGGCCTACCAGGAACAGACTAACTAACTAACTACAGACCCACACTCCTAACAGGCCTACCAGGAACAGACTAACTAACTAACTAACTACAGACCCACACTCCTAACAGGCCTACCAGGAACAGACTAACTAACTAACTACAGACCCACACTCCTAACAGGCCTACCAGGAACAGACTAACTAACTAACTAACTAACTACAGACCCACACTCCTAACAGGCCTACCAGGAACAGATTAACTAACTAACTACAGACCCACACTACTAACAGGCCTACCAGGAACAGACTAACTAACTAACTACAGACATACACTCCTAACAGGCCTACCAGGAACAGACTGACTAACTACAGACCCACACTCCTAACAGGCCTACCAGGAACAGACTAACTAACTACAGACCCACACTCCTAACAGGCCTACCAGGAACAGACTGACTAACTAACTAACTAACTAACTAACTAACTAACTAACTAACTAACTGACACACAGTCCTAAAAGGCCTACCAGGGACTGATTTTATAGAACTTCAAGAGCTTACATCAGATCTGCTGTGGAGAAATACTGAACATACCTATCTCCTCCTTTCCTCCCTCACTAAACAGACATATCTCCTCCTTTCCTCCCTCACTGAACAGACCTATCTCCTCCTTTCCTCCCTCACTGAACAGACATATCTCCTCCTTTCCTCCCTCACTGAACAGACCTATCTCCTCCTTTCCTCCCTCAATGAACATAACTATCTCCTCCTTTCCTCCCTCACTGAACAGACCTATATCCTCCTCTTCCTCCCTCACTGATCCACCTCCCATAAACCCGCCTGGGGTATTGGGTAGTGAAGTGGGCCGAGAGAGGGAGCAGATTAAGGAGAAGAGGCAGGAGATGGAGGAGGATATGGAGAAGAGGCAGGAGAGGGAGCAGGATATGGACAAGAGGCAGGAGAGGAAGCAGGATATGGAGAAGAGGCAGGAGAGGAAGCAGGATATGGAGAAGAGGCAGGAGAGGGAGCAGGATATGGAGAAGAGGCAGGAGAGGGAGCAGGAAATGGAGAAGAGGCAGGAGAGGGAGCAGGATATGGAGAAGAGGCAGGAGAGGGAGCAGGATATGGAGAAGAGGCAGGAGAGGAAGCAGGATATGGAGAAGAGGCAGGAGATGGAGCAGGATATGGAGAAGAGGCAGGAGATAAAGCATGATATGGAGAAGAGGCAGGAGAGGGAGCAGGATATGGAGAAGAGGCAGGAGAGGGAGGAGGAGGGAAAGGGGGAGGATATAAAAAAGGAGGGAAAGAGTAAGGGAAGAGAGAGACTGCAGTGGGGATAGAACTTCAAACAAGAAGCTCTGGTGGGTAGGAATGGAGGAACTGAGGGATGAAGGGAATAGTATTATGCCTAGGCATGACAAAATATAATGTTTATTCAGACTTATGCGAAACCAGCACCATTTATTATGCTTTAGTAAGCTTTAAAAGAAGATAAAAACATGTTTACTGTTGTGAGATGAGAATTAAATTAAATCTCTATCAGGGAACATTGTGAGTAGAGCTACCTACAGTATCTTTCACCTTCCAGTGCTGCTCTAGCAGAGATCTTTTTGGTTACATACACAACCGTTCAAAAGTTTGGGGTCACTTACAAATGTCCTTGTTTTAGAAAGAAAAAGCACATTTTTTGTCCATTAAAATAACATCAAATTGATCAGAAATACAGTGTAGACATTAATGAAACGGCTGATTTTTAATGGAATATCTACATAGGCGTACAGAGCCCCATTATCAGCAACCATCACTCCTGTGTTCCAATGGCATGTTGTGTTAGCTAATCCAAGTTTATAATTTTAAAAGGCTAATTGATCATTAGAAAACCCTCTTGCAATTATGCTAGCACAGCTGAAAACTGTTGTGCTGATTAAAGAGAAATAAAACTGGCCTTCTTTAGACTAGTTGAGTATCTGGAGCATCAGCTTTAGTGGGTTCGATTACAGGCTCAAATTGGCCAATTTGAAACTTGTCAGTCTATTCTTGTTCTGAGAAATGAAGGCTATTCCATGTGAGATATTGCCAAGAAACTGAAGATCTCGTACAACGCTGTGTACTACTCCCTTCACAGAACAGCTCAAACTGGCTCTAACCAGAATAGAAAGAGGAGTGGGAGGCCCCGGTGCACAACTGAGCAAGAGGACAAGTACATCAGAGTTTCTAGTTTGAGAAACAGACGCCTCACAAGTCCCTAACTGGCAGCTTCATTAAATAGTACCGCAAAATACCAGTCTCAACGTCAACAGTGAAGAGACGACTACTCAACTAGAATGCCAGTTTACAGTTTTCAGCTGTGCTAACATAATTGCCGAAGGGTTTTCTAATGATCAATTAGCCTTTTAAAATGATCAACTTGGATTAGCTAACACACGTGCCATTGGAACACAGGAGTGATGGTCGCTGATAATGGGCCTCTGTACGCCTATGTAGATATTCCATAAATCAGCCGTATTTCTGATCAATTTGATGTTATTTGAATGGACAAAAACAAGTAAAGAAAAAACAAGTGACCCCAAACTTTTGAACGGTAGTGTAGATCTAGGGACAGGGACACTAGAAGGACATTACCAGAGAGGGAGAAATAACTTTGACGGAGTCTATGGGTTGTTAAGGGACTCCGGGGAAAGACAGACAACTAGTCTCTGGGTGTCATCGACTCCTAAAGAGTATGGGCTGTTTATAATTACCCACCCAGCAAGGGTCAGTACTCACAAACACTAAGGCACGCACCACGCACGTGCACAACACACACACACACACACACACACACACACACTAACCTAGCACGATGTTCCCTAATAATCCTGACCCATTTACAGTGATTTGGTGAAACTAAGAGCTAATATCTTCGATACGCAGCAAAATCAGGCAGGCAGGCAAACATAACTTTAACTTCAAAAGTACACTGTCAGAAGAGTCAAAGGACATCAGTGACCCCTCAGTGACCGAGGTTTTTCTTACTTTAGTAATGGTTCTGTACTGCTGTAGACACAGAGAGCTTCCTGGTACAGATATGACTGCTGATAAGAGGGATGGAAACTATGACTTCACATGTTCTGTACTTCTGTGCAGACGGGAGAAAGAGGATAAGTCTGACCGGCTTAACACACACACACACACACACACACACACACACACACACACACACACACACACACACACACACACACACACACACACACACACACACACACACTGTCACGCTTCAGAGCCAATTCAAGTAGTGGATATCCCTGGATTCCACTGAAATATATCACAGGGTTCCCAAGTGGCGCAGTGGTCAAAGACACTGCATCTCAGTGCTAGAGCCGTCACTACAGACAACCTGGCTCTAATCCATATTGTATCACAACCGGCCGTGATTGGCCGGTGTAGGCCGTCATTGTAAATAAGAATTTGTTCTTAACTGAGTTGCCTAGTTAAATAAAATATGGGTAATGGTTAGGTCAGCTAATTGACAGCATGGTGCTTACATCTCTGCCATGGTTTCAGGAAGGTTGGCTGGTATAGCTGTGAGACTTTTCCCTCTGCAGTCCACAATGTTGTTACTGCAGGTACACATGTCAGGGCACGAACCTCCTCCTAGGCTGCAAGGCTGCAAGCCGGAGCTCTCTGATTGACCTGGATACAGAGAGAGCGAGAGAGAGAGAGGAGAGAGAGGAGAGAGAGAGAGAGAGAGAGAGAGAGAGAGAGAGAGAGAGAGAGAGATTAATGTCCTGTTAAAGGTGGCCAGTGTAAACAGGATAACAGGGGACTAATCAGACCAGGGGGGTTTGGGCAGCGACTGGAAAAAAAAGAGAAAGTGGTGTGTGTGTGCATTCTGTGTAGAAGAGAGTAGAATATAAACTCTCCCAGTTCCATACTTCAATGTCAAAATCCCTAACTAAAACTATCCCTATAAGATTGTCACTAGTGTTAATGCTTTTCTACTAGTGTAAAGGCTTTTCCACCAGTGTGCATCTCAACTATAACAGCTGCAGAACCAGAAGACATACATGTATACTTCTGACAGAGAGAGAATACATTAACTAATTAAGTGAGGCCAAATTCATTTTTACATTTTACATTTTAGTCATTTAGCAGACGTTCTTATCCAGAGTGACTTACAGTTAGTCCATTCATCTTAAGATAGCTAGGATACTCTTTGAAGAGGTAGAGTTTCAGACATTTTCTGAAGTTTGGCAGGGACTCTGCTGTCCTAGCTTCAGGGGGAAGCTGGTTCCACCATTCGGGGGCCAAGACAGAGAAGAGGTGGCAGAACAGAGTGCTCTGGTTGGGGTGTAGGGTTTGAGAATAGCCTGAAGGGAGGGAGGGGCAGTTCCTCTTGTTGCGCCGTAGGTAAGCACCATGGTCTTGTACTGGATGCGAGCTTCCACTGAAAGTCAGTGGAGTGTGCGGAAGAGCGGGGTGACATGGGAGAACTTGGGAAGGTTAAAAACCAGGAGGGCTGCGGTGTTCTGGGGGTTTGGAGTGGAGATCCCAGCCAACACCGAGTTGCAGTAGTCCAGACGAGAGTTGACAAGTGCCTGGATTAGGACCTGCGCCTCTTCCTGTATGAGGAAAGTTCGTACTCTACGGATGTTGTAGAGCATGAACCTTCAGGAGTGAGTCACTGCTTTGATGTTTGCAGAGAACGACAGGGTGTTGTCCAGGGTCACACCAAGGTTCTTTTCACTTTGGGAGTGATGGAGAGGTCTTGGAGCGGGCAGGCGTTCTCCGAGATATTCCCCTGAATGTTTTGACATAGACGTAGAGGAACATTAACATGTGATATGTAGTCTGTCAATTAACTCATCAAATGTTGGTCATATTTCATGACATACTGTATAATGGAATAGCATGTCTAAATGTTGTGTGAGTTTTTCATTCGAGACACAATGACATGCATATTGACATATTTTCAATCATCTCCATTGATCTTCTCTTGCATCTGTACGTCTGTGTTCTCATCAAAAACTGAAGATGGAAGACAATTTGCATACAGTATACACATCCCACTGAAAATGTCTCCCGATATTTATTTGAAATGCAACGCCCTTGTCAAAGACGACAGTGTATTTGTGTGTGTGTGTGCCCACCCATATGTGTGTGTGTGTGTGTGTGCATGTGTGTGTGTGTGCATGTGTGTGTACTGGTCTAGTATTTTCAGCATAACCTAGAAAAGTGTATAAAACAGACTTTTAAATGGCCTCATTTAATCTGCATTACTGATCTGCTGGGTTTTGACTTTCCTACAATGAATATTGGATCAGCTCCCTTTCCCTCTGCGCAAGTGTGTGTGTATGTGTGTGTGTGGTGGGGTATGTGTGTGTGTGCGTGTGTGTGTGTGTCCTGGTTTATTGATGACAGGAGAAAGTCCTACTGTTCGAATACCCGAGTGATATGTCCTTGAGCAAGGCACTTAACCCTAATTTGCTCCAGGGGCTGACCATGTAGGTAAGCCGTTTTGTAAATAAGAATTTGTTCATAACTGAATTGACTAGTTAAATAAAGGTTCAATAAAAATACAAAATACTGTTCAGTGGGACTGGAACAGATCCAGGCACTAGAAATAGGAAACAGACCAGTTCCCTGTCTTTCCCACATACCTAGAACACAGGAGGTTGGTGGCACCTTAATTGGGGAGGATGGGCTCGTGGTAATGGCTGGAGTGGAATGAGGAATGGTTTCCATGTGTTTGATGCCTTACCTTTCGCTCCGTTCCAGCCATTATTATGAGACGTTCTCCCCTCAGCAGCCACCTGTGACCTAGAGGTAATTAACGGTGCTAGATAGACTATGTGTCGTAGCTAGCTGTCTTTGTGTTTCTAAACTCTGTGCGACACTGATTCAGATCACACATATTACACCCCTGACTCTTAGCTTGTGGAGGCGCCTACATTTTTGTGTGCATTAGACCAGTCATTCTGATTCATACTAGGACATTTCACAGTAAATCTCCTGGCACCAACCCACGGCCCATTGCACTAATGACAGACGTTTAGCTACTTACCTCTGGGCCATGCTTTATGATTAGACTGGCTTTAATGGATTGATAAAAACTACACAGATATACTGATACTGAGTCCACGAGTCAGTATGTGCAATTCAAAACAGCATTTGCTGTGTGTCTGTGCGCCCGAGAGCGTGTGTGTGTGCATGTCAAAATCCCAAAACTATGCATTTCAGTGAGCTGCTTTTCTCTCTGCGTGATTATAGCTCTGCTCAGATCTAACATGTAGGGGTTTTGACAGATCTCGGATCAGGTGTTATACAGAGCACAGCTCTCCTGATCTGACTTGTAGGGGTTTTGACAGATCTCGGATCAGGTGTTATACAGAGCACAGCTCTCCTGATCTGACATGTAGGGGTTTTGACAGATCTCGGTTCAGGTGTTCTACAGAGCACAGCTATCCTGATCTGAGTTTGACAGGGAGGTTTGTGGTTTCCCTCCCTCCCTCCTCTCTCCTCTCATCTGCACCCTACTCTCTCTCTATAAAACAGTTTCACCTGCACCCTTCTCCCCCCATCTCATTTAGACAGGAAGTGTGTGTTTGAGCAGGGGACCGATTGCCAGTCAGTCGTAAAGCACAGAGCTTAATGGACTTCCGCTGGTCCCCCCAAGTAACGTCGCCCCGCCCGAAATCCCCTGCAGGTGTCTCTGTCTGGCCAGAGCAAGCTAACACACACACACACACACAAACAGTGAAAGGAACATGACTGTGTGCCAGCGAGCCAGTCTCTAATGATCCTTTCAGAGGGAGTTCATCTTCTGGTCAACGCTACACTCTAGACAGAACAGTGTGTCTGTGTGTGTATTTGTGTGTGTCTGTGCGTATCGACAAGTCTGTGTTATACAGCGAGCTACAACACGTTTATGTCTGTTATCTGTGACACTATGAACTTCAGTCCTCTTCAACTTTTAGAGCAAAAGCAAGATGTAATAAACTCCAACACCTGGGTTAAACCCTGAAACACCAGGACTGTACTGATGGTCCTCAACACCTGGGTTAAACCCTGAAACACCAGGACTGTACTGATGGTCCTCAACACCTGGGTTAAACCCTGAAACACCAGGACTGTACTGATGGTCCTCAACACCTGGGTTAAACCCTGAAACACCAGGACTGTACTGATGGTCCTCAACACCTGGGTTAAACCCTGAAACACAAGGACTGTACTGATGGTCCTCAACACCTGGGTTAAACCCTGAAACACAAGGACTGTACTGATGGTCCTCAACACCTGGGTTAAACCCTGAAACACCAGGACTGTACTGATGGTCCTCAACACCTGGGTTAAACCCTGAAACACCAGGACTGTACTGATGGTCCTCAACACCTGGGTTAAACCCTGAAACTCCAGGACTGTACAGATGGGCCTCAACACCTGGGTTAAACCCTGAAACACCAGGACTGTACTGATGGTCCTCAACACCTGGGTTAAACCCTGAAACTCCAGGACTGTACCGATGGTCCTCAACACCTGGGTTAAACCCTGAAACTCCAGGACAGTACTGATGGGCCTCATTTCACACCTGTATTACTTACTACAATGACAAATCTAGCATGTCAACATCTATGCTTTCCCTACCTCTCTCTCATCCCCTCTTACTCTGTCTATCTTTCCTTCACTCCCTCCCTCTTTCCCACCTGTCTTAAGTCAGTTACTCCACACAGTATCCAGTGACTCTCCCAGTCTCCATCCTACGTCATCCCAATCAAACCGTATGTGTGTATGGTTGTATTTTGACTCCAGTACTACGCTGCCAGAACAACTCTGACTGAAGCTCCAGCTGACTCTCTTTCGCTCTCTCAGATACACAGAGATATCTATGGTAAATCTAACTCTAATAGGAAACCTATCATTTTTATTTAACCTTTATTTAACTTGGCAAGTTAGTTAAATAACAAATTCTTATTTACAATGATGGCCTACCCCGGCCAAACTCGGACGACGCTGGGCCAATTGTGCGCCACCCTATGGGGCTCCTAATCACGGACGGTTGTGATACATTCTGGATTCAAACCAGGTTGTCTGTAGTGAAGCATCTAGCACCGAGATGCAGTGTCTTAGACCACTGCGCCACTTGGGGGGCATTATTTTACCATCTACGGGAGCCATTATGTTACCATCTACGGGAGCCATTATGTTACCATCTACGGGAGCCATTATGTTACCATCTACGGGAGCCATTATGTTACCATCTACGGGAGCCATTATGTTACCATCTACGGGAGCCATTATGTTACCATCTATGGGAGCCATTATGTTACCATCTACGGGAGCCATTATGTTACCATCTACGGGAGCCATTATGTTACCATCTATGGGAGCCATTATGTTACCATCTACGGGAGCCATTATGTTACCATCTATGGGAGCCATTATTTTACCATCTACGGGAGCCATTATGTTACCATCTACGGGAGCCATTATGTTACCATCTACGGGAGCCATTATGTTACCATCTACGGGAGCCATTATGTTACCATCTACGGGAGCCATTATGTTACCATCTACGGGAGCCATTATGTTACCATCTAAGCTGATTCTGATGAGACATTGTCGCTATTGAGATTCTACCCCATCCTTTCTCTTCCACCCACCACTTTATTCCCAATCCATTGTCCCTTACTCCTCCCTCTCTCCTCCCTCTCCCCCCCCCCCCGCTCCGTTTGTGGAATCGCTACACTCCCACTCTCTGGAACCCCCTCCCTGGGTGATGAATGGTAATGTTCTGTGCTGCTGTCACGCCTTATGGCTGTGTAAAAATCACAACCATGGAGAACGCATGCACACACACACACACACACGCACTGAACCCCCCCACACAGCTGGTGTTGTGGTGAGATGGCCTTGAGAAGAAGGGTGGTTCCCATGCAGTCTCAGTCTCAACAGTGATAACCCAGCCAGGCCAGGCCAGGTGTGGAGGGTCAGTTTCAGCAGTGATAACTCAGATAGGCCAGGTGTGAAGGTCAGTCTCAGCAGTGATAACCCAGCCAGGCCAGGCCAGGTGTGGAGGGTCAGTTTCAGAGGTGATAACTCAGATAGGCCAGGTGTGGAAGGTCAATCTCAGCAGTGATAACCCAGTCAGGCCAGGCCAGGTGTGGAGGGTCAGTCTCAGCAGTGATAACCCAGCCAGGCCAGGCCAGGTGTGGAGGGTAAGTTTCCGCCGTAATAACTCAGATAGGCCAGGTGTGGAGGGTCAGTCTCATCAGTGATAACTCAGCCAGGCCAGGCCAGGTGTGGAGGGAAAGTCCTCATATAGAAGCTTGTAACTATCATTACAACTCATATATTCACAACAAAGCAACCATCGTATCAGTGATGTTTCCATGGAGAGAGACTAACCCACCATCTGGTCCTCTGACTGTTCTCCTCACCTCTCAGCTGATTCTGGCTGAATATCAAACTGCTCCCTCTCTCCCCCTCTCCCTCCCTCACTCCCTCTCCCTCCATCTCTCTTTTATCAGTCGAACAGTTCCCCCTCTCTCTCTCTCTCCCTCTCTATGTCTTTTATCAGTCAAACAGTTCCCCCCACCCTCTCTCTCTCTCTCCCTCTCTCTCTCTCTGTCTTTTATCAGTCAAACAGTTCCCTCTCTCTATCTCTCTCTCTCTCTCTCTCTCTCTCTCTCTCTCTCTCTCTCTCTCTCTCTCTCTCTCTCCTCTCTATGTCTTTTATCAGTCAAACAGTTCCCTCTCTCTCTCTCCCTATCTCTCTCTCCCTCTCTCTCTCTCTGTCTTTTATCAGTCAAACAGTTCCCCCCACCCTCTCTCTCTCCCTCTCTCTCTCTCTGTCTTTTATCAGTCAAACAGTTCCCTCTCTCTCTCTATTTCTCTCTCTCTCTCCCTCTCTATGTCTTTTATCAGTCAAACAGTTCCCTCTCTCTCTCTATCTCTCTATCTCTCTCTCTCTCCCTCTCTCTCTCTCTCCCTCTCTATGTCTTTTATCAGTCAAACAGTTCCCTCTCTCTATCTCTCTCTCTCTCTCCTCTCTCTGTCTTTTATCAGTCAAACAGTTCCCTCTCTCTCTCTCTCTCTCTCTCTCCCTCTCTATGTCTTTTATGTGTCCTCTCTGTCTTTTATGTGTCCTCTCTGTCTTTTATGTGTCCTCTCTGTCTTTTATGTGTCCTCTCTGTCTTTTATGTGTCCTCGCTGTCTTTTATGTGTCCTCTCTGTCTTTTATGTGTCCTCTCTGTCTTTTATGTGTCCTCTCTGTCTTTTATGTGTCCTCTCTGTCTTTTATGTGTCCTCGCTGTCTTTTATGTGTCCTCGCTGTCTTTTATGTGTCCTCGCTGTCTTTTATGTGTCTTATGTGTATCAATTCACATAAGTCAAATGCTCTTCACTCTCTTTCTTTTATGTGGCTCTGATTAATCTCTCTGCCACCTGTCTCTCTCTCTCTCTCTGTGTGTGTGTGTGTGTGTGTGTGTGTGTGTGTGTGTGTGTGTGTGTGTGTGTGTGTGTGTGTGTGTGTGTGTGTGTGTGTGTGTGTGTGTGTGTGTGTGCACATGGGCATCTATGTGAATGCACGGGCATATATGTGTGTGTGGGTGTATGTGCATGGTGTTAAACAGAGCAGGGGGGAGTAGTCAGTGAAAGATGGTACCCATGCCAGCAGTGTTTTCACAGGGCATGGTTCTGGCAGCCAGTCCAGCTGCTGACAGCTGGAACCACATGAAAGAGGCTGGGACAGCCTGAGGGCTTGCCTGGGGGTGATGTGGCCCTCATGGGGTGTGTGTGTGTCAGGAGTCAGGTGTGATTCAGGTGAGGGGTTAACAGACTGATAGGACAGATCCACTGGGGAGAAGCAGCTGGAACATTGACCAACAGAGAGTGTGTGTGTCAGGCAGGTTCAGGAAGACCTCAATGGTCTATTCTACTGTCCATTGGAAATAGATGTGAAAGGACTATAGGTTGAAGCATGGGTTAATTTAAGCTGTTATATTGGATGTATTGTATTGTCCTATCTGAACAGGAATAATAGTGTGTCTGAGAGTTGGAATGGAGTGGGTGGGTGTGTCTCACCTGAGCAGGTAAACTCGTGTTTCTGTATCTCAGCCACGTTGAGTCCTCTAAGTGGGGATGGAGCTGTGCACTGCGTAAACAGACCAATTGTAGGCCTTTGTCTTAACCACGGAGCCAACCAGGACAGGTGACAGTCACAGTGCAGGTTGTTTGAGTGCAGACGGCTGAAGATAGAGAGAGTGTTAGCAATTAAAGGGGGTTATTCATAAAGGTTACTGATAATGTCTTTGCAACTAGATAAATCTATGCATTGGTTGAAATTCCATCACAGAAAGGTTGTACTAAGTGAAAGTTGCAGACAAGAAAGTGAGTTTATAATTTCAGATAAGTTGCGTGCAATGGTCATTGAAATCAACCTTTTCATTGACAATTTTAATCGTCCTCTTGAAATGCTGCCTAAAATGCTGAGACTAAAGCCTTAACCCTGAACCATACCCCCCAGGTCCTGGTATGTTTCCAAACTCATGACTGACAACATTCTAAGTGGAACATTCTAACCAAAACATTCTAAAATGAACATTCTAAATGAAGCATTCCTGGTACGGTCCCGTTGTCCAGAATAACTCACAGAGCTGTAGTGTCAGTCGGGAACACACACAAACGCACACAAAGCCCACACACACACACACTCACACACATTCACACAGGCACACAGACACACAGACAAACACACACACACACCAACCCATAACCACACTTAGAGTAAAAAGCACAGTGAGCATAATTCATATAATTCTTATATACATAATTTCAGATTTTGTCATTATATTTAGACAATAAGCTTTGGGGGTTGGATGTATTTCTGGGTTAGTTGTTGTTGTGTGTTCCTCAGATTTAGAGATATAATGGTTTCTGGCATGGCTATAGGCTGTCAACCAAAACTCCTTGGAATGATCTCATTCAGATTATAGCAGTTTAGTTTTGCTGCTATATGGGACGCTAAAGTATGTATGGAAACATGACTGGTTTATTTTATAATGACTTAATATGTCTCAAAAGGGATTGGTTGAATTCAACTCTTGGGGTATAATGGGATATTCTATTCTATTTTAATAGATTATATTCTAATCTATCTATTCTATTTTATTATATCCAAACAAATAACAATACAATTTCTCAGTCATAGTTTATTTTGTATGAAACATTCAGTCGTCCAGTGAAGTTGTGGTATATATTTTCCTGTAACTGATGGGATTATGAGATGGTCATTTGATCTCTGCCTCCTCATCTGAGTCAGGTTAAAGCAGCCTGTCATGGTGAACAAATCTCTCTACACATGCCACGGTTTTAGGGAGATGGATTACCATGTAATCTCCACAACACCATACATCTAGATCAGAATACACACCAGGATTATTATGACACACATGATATAGGAGAAGATGAGGGAAGGAGAGAAAGGAGAGAGTGGAGAGAGAGGGAGGCGAGGGAGAGAGAGAGACGGGTGAGTGAGAGAGAGAGAGAGAGAGAGAGCGTGAGAGAGAGAGAGAGAGAGAGAGAGAGAGAGAGAGAGAGAGAGAGAGAGAGAGAGAGAGAGAGAGAGAGAGAGAGAGAATGAGAGAGATGGGGTGAGACAGTGTAAAAAGGGTGGGGGAGAGAGATGGGGAGAAAGGGGGAGGAAAAAGAGAGAGGGGGAGTGTGTGTGTGTGTGTTACTTACAAGGTGCGTAGTTTGGGCATGTGGTTGAAGCTGGAGACTGGGATGCCGCTGATGTTGTTGTTGTTCAGAGTCCTGGAAGACACAGAGAGATAGAAGTGAGGGAACATGAAGACATGCCGTACAGAGACACAATGAAACAAACCTTGAG